>LAPY01000065.1:263988-283331 GCA_000970635.1 Eragrostis tef
CCCCCCCCAAAAAAAAAAAATATATATATAATACGATCAGAGAACAGTTACACACATACACAGGGAGTTCTCCTTAACGGTAACATACAATCTCAAGTGCTTACAGAGCTAACAGAACAAAAAAGAAGCATCATTGTGACAGCGGTGCATGTCGAACTGACTTGGCTAACGTGAGGACGAGAGCTGCGGCCTCATTTGGAAGCCAATAAGCTATACAAGGTTCTGTTTTGATGACCAGTTTTCGTGTTGAATCACCACCAGTCTCTTGGCAACAGGCCACTAAACATCTTATCTACAAGTTGTACATGTACCGTTACTACATCTGCATCCAAAGGCCATGCCTCCATCCAACCAATCTATAAGCACTATGGCTGCCAACTATACCGTAAGAATGTGATGAGGAAAAAGAAAAAAGAACACGCCACAAAACTAAACCTTAACGAACAGTCACAAAATTTCTCGTTCATATATTCACAAGAGGTAACTATCCAGTCCCATGGTGCTTAACACCAAGGTCCCCACCCCGGAAACATCTGGCACAAGCGGTCAACGTCCACCGCATCCTGAATGAGTTGTTGGACCTGAAAGGCAAAAAATGAAAAATAAACATTATTTGACTTTGACAAAGGTATGAAGATCTTAAAACCTAGCATCACAACATGAGTTACCTGGCCTTGCACACTTCTCATCTCACCATCTTCATATCCGTCCAACTTCTGTTTAATGCGGAGTATAGCACGAGCTGCATCCTTGTTGCCCTCGTAAGCCTCTTGGGAGTCATCCAAACATGAGTCAGTATCGTCCAGTTCCTGTAAAAGACATATATTTGCTTAATGGGTAGTGCTGCAGGAGAACTCCATCATTTCCATGTGTTTTGATTTTTGAAGCCAAAAATAAGATACTTAGTGCAATGTTAGAGATAAGGCTGTAGCTGATAATTAAACAGCATGGACAAAGACCAACGTTGGACATAGTTACTGGACACCTCCACCTTCTGTTTGGCATCTGGCTTTTAATTTTTGTTAAAAGAAAGATACTCTCTTGTACCGGCTGCTACAGATTATAGAGATAACGTGTCCTAATTGGTATACCAATAACTTCTCAGTTGAGCTGAGTAATCAACTGGAGTACTTCGAAGCAAGACCAGCAAAATTCTGCAATTTACAGAAATTTGGTTACCTTTTGACGCTGTAAAGCTTTTAGTGGTGACAGAGCCCATTTATATAGAGGGTCATGGATGAAAACCTGACAAATTAAATCCCTTCTCGTCAGAAATAAAGTACTGAATAATCTACAAAGTATATAAACCCTATGACAGTATACGTACTTCAATAATAGTGAGCAAAGCTTCTTTATTTGCTCTCATGACAGAGAGAGTTTTCTCACAACATCTTCTAAACACACCTTCAACACCAGTAATACCCATGCCATCTATAATGTCCCTAGTTAGCCGAAATGGAACCTGCATACAGAGGTGAAACTAAACTCAGGCTGTTGGAGAAGAAAAAGGCAAAAGAACCTGCATGCAACACTCTACCGACAAAATCCAAACAGAAAAAGGGTATAACAAAACTAAATACTGGAAATCATTGCTCACAAATCAGGAAAAATATGATGCTTTATTACATACCCGTTCAGGTGTTTTAAGCATGAGACCCTGTTCAAATGCAACACCAAGGTCAATGTGTACAACCTCCGCTGTGTCTTGATCAATGAGAATATTCATGGTATGGCGATCCCCAAGTCCCACAATATATCCTACCTGAACCCAGAAAAACAATGCTCAACACAGCATGCTCAATAGTCAGTTTAAACCCAATTCAATAACCTAAATATATACCATTGAGCTTGCTGCCACACTTCTTGTGTAAGCAAGTCTGCTTTGGAACCAATCTGCTGGCAGCAAGAATCTCTCAAGAAAGAAGTGATGCATTACCGGCCTGGTTGTTACGGGAAAAAGAAGTGTAAGTTAAATACAAGATTTGCTTTTCATATCTACAGTTCACACTACATGCTGATACACTGGAAGTGGAAGTAAAGATGAAAAAAGAAACCTGAAGTTGTTACAGACTTTAAGGAATGCCCTCCTTTTGTCCTTTTCCTACAAAATATAATTCCCTTGAAGTGACTATCAATTCATCGCGGTCTGCTAGCAAATTAAAAATATATAAATGAGAGCTCCGCAACATTTGAACATACACTCGTCATGTACTCTCTGCACTGAAGAAATGTCCAATCCCCAGTCCCATATCGCCCATGAGCTCCGCCGCTTCTAGTACTGTATGAACAAATAAAAAGGTGAATAAATACAAATCATCCAGAACGCAATTTACGTATAATGACTGAAATCATGGCAGAGACCTCCCCAGTAGATATTCACCGAGTGGAACTGTGCCATTAACCCATTCAACAACACCAGCGCTCGGGGTGAAAGGAACAACCTATGTTAGAGGAGCAAGTAATTAGATAATGAGAACGGCTACATGGTTGGATTTGGGCACGGTTCCTGGAGTTTCAGCAATAGTATTAGTATTTATACTGTGACTGTCCGAACGGGCTACAGGTTCACAGTTAGTTATGACCAACATACTGTTATAAATGTATACCAGGTTAGGCAACATGCCCAAGAAATAAATAAAAACTAAGTCAAATAATAACTTATATGATTGTAGAAGAAACAGAAACAAAAATCACAGAATCAGAGAGGAGGAAACGATGAAGACATTGTAAGTATGACAGTTTGAGGAAGTAAATATTACGCTCATGTTACTGAATATAAATTCAGCTAATATTAAGATATCAATATGAGAGCTGTACATGACTTAAGGTGTAAAGATGAAGTCCTTATAGTTAAATAACATTCTTTAGATAATTTACTCTACATTTAAGGAATATTTTTTGTCTAAATTTTGACATGTAGAATGGATAAATGTTCAGGTTTAAAATAATGAAGTCAGCAGGTATTCTTTCATGCTACCTTATATGTACGGATTCTCAATCTCCTTTCAGAAGTATCTCTATGATTTTGCAGGAACGTATTTACCAAACTGAAAAATTGCTCCATCACCTGCAATTCCACATGAGAGGTTACCCATTTCCGTGAAATATGAATATATTCTCCTCTGGCAATTCAATATTCTCCCAATTAAGCTCAACTGATATTATCAGATAGAACTGTTTTACATGAATATATCTGACAGCATTATGTCACTTTTTTGTGGTTTGCTACTTGTTGGGCATATAGCTCGTTACCCCAATGCCTGATATGCACTTGTCTTTGCTAATAAAGACAACATTATTTGCGGGAGTAGAGCCACATAAAGAGACATAATTATAGGTACCAAGTATTTTCTACAAACCTGCTGCGATTAAAAGGTTGAACAAGAAGTCACATGGTTCCGTATTTGAGTAAACGATAAAATGTGAAGCAAGAACATTCTTCATTGTTGGTAGTCCTAGATGTTAAAACCTACATGTCGAGTACATAATTTTAAAAACATATTCTCAAAATGAAAGAGAAGAACATACAGCATCTTGTCGCAGGTCATCATTTCCAGATTTCGCAAGTTGGCGGTATTTATTACCATCTGAGCCAAAACATTCAATAACTTTGGGAGCATTAATTCCATTCATTATCCTACAATAATAATCAAAATAAGAATCAGAAAGTCAATATTTAACAGCAAAAAAAGCATGAAAAATAAGTGCAACTTACGTAATAGAGTCTGCCAACCCACTGAAATGTGGAAAGGAACCTTCTTCATACTGACAAGTAGGGTCAACTGGAACTGTAGCCGTCACAACGGGAACCTGATGAAGGCAAAAAGAAACATAGAAAAACAAACTGCATAATTATTTCAAAGACCTTACGCTTCTAATTATCGCAAATTATGTCATACTGCACCAGTTAGGATGCTAATTGCTAGGTCTTTAGGGTCAAGAAAAACAAACCGTATAATTATTTTGTTCCAACTAAAAATAGTACAATATTTCCAGACTGAAGTACAACCTGTAAAAAATAGCTTGAGATTGTCCTAACATATCCGATAGGGGCATCCAGTGGCATAAGTGTATCGTGGATTCCTAAGGTGGGGTTTAAATATAAGGAGGGTGGGTTCAGCAGAAATATGCATGGATAACTTAATGTAGGCCTTCTTTAAACCATTAATGACAAAAGTTCGTAAAGGTAAATTTCGTAAGATGATCTCTTACAAGTTCAAGCTGACGAATGCTCCGGATCTCCCTCGGTAGCGGAATTTTTTTGTTTGTATCCTGAAAACAGTTGAACGAAAATATTTTAACATGGACAACATAGATAGAAATTCCAAGTTACTGCATGAAAAGACTAACCTCCTTCTTGGTCTCTAGTTCAGCTAACTTAATGTAGATCTCAACCATTTGTTTCATCTACAAGATGTATAAATGATCATCATAAAGAAAATGGATGTCACCCATTTCAGGGATAAGAACATTCCTATAGACTAATTGTAAGGAGGTGTGAAACCTGACAAATCAAAGCTCCATGATATGAAGATAGCTCCTTTAACAAATTTTCAGCAGCAAGCTTCTTCTCCATGTCTACAACGAAAGAACTTCTACTTCTTTGCTTGTCTTTGACACGATCACCATTTGCAAGAGCTAAAAGCTGAAAAAGAAACAATTACTCTCTCTATTTCACAATACTTGCCATTCTACCATTCAACTCTTTTTTCCTCATAATACATGTCATTCTCACATTCCACTGCATTTTTAGAGGTGCATTAACCCTCCCTACCCCTCGTCAATGCAGACACACGTCTCATCGCCCTTATCCCCTCTCTCTCACCTCTCATCAATGAGCGTACCAATGTAATTTGCCACAACTTGTTTCCCGTGAGGGACACAACAAATGAGCTAATTCCTAAGGGCATTTCCAATGAAGCTCTCATTTTTTACCCCTATTCCTTCAAATAAGAGGCCACCTCATCCATATTTCAGGCCCTAGTACGCTACATACTCCAACAATCCTCTCAAACCCGGACTCTTGTCACTATTATCTTGTATTATCTCTTCATATTCTATCATCTTCCCAACTGTTCCCCGCCGCGCTGCCAATCCACCGCCCTCGTACGTGCCTAGCTCACGACCCCCCTCGTACGTTAGCAATCGGGCAATTTGCTCACTCTCGAGTCACGAATACAAGTGGATTTGTGCTGCGATGAAGCTGCAGCGTTTTCTGGTTTTGTCTCCTTTATTTATAAGAGACACACACTACTTGATCATGACCAGACTTGGCGCTGATCATGGGCATTACGGCCCCTACAAACCTGCACACGATGAGCACAACACCCGTGCATGGCTGACCCACTAGACCCTGAAGACTAGGACTACTGACAGTACTTGACTGGCTAACTGAACCAAACTGATCACGCAGACAGCTAACAAGGCTGCTGGTGTCAAACTGACACTGAAATAAAACAGGAACTAAAACAAAACTTAGAATAACGCAATGCGGAGGCTTACTAACATCGTACAGCAACACGGCTGCCTTCCTCTTGCTCTCCCTCCCCTAGCGATGCCCCTCCTCATACTCAGGCTAGATTACTCTCCATGGTGGGTCGGTGAGGGAGCAGGCCGCACCACCAAGGTGACTTGGACCGAGGGCCGTAGGCGTGGGCCCATGTCGAGGCGGTTTGCGCGTAACACCCTGCTTCCAAAATCCACTTACCGCCCAGCCCCCACATGGGGCGGGCATGCGCATGCACAAACTGCATCTCTTACACTTTCATCCTCACTTCGTGTAAAAGGGTGAACCCGGAGGTGCTATGCTTAGAACAAACAAGGGTTATGCTGATCCTCACAAACAAGGCAAGGTGGGCAAAAATGGGCGAGGCAACCAGGGAAGGATCATAAGACTAGGCTCATGCACAAACTGTCTCTCTTACACTTTCATCCTCACTTTGTGTAAAAGGGTTAACCCGGAGGTGCTATGCTTGGAACAAACAAGGGTTATGCTGATCCTCACAAACAAGGCAAGGTGGGCAAACATGGCGAGGCAGCCAGGGAAGGATCATAAGACTGGGCTCATGCTTGCCGCCGCTTAGTTTGGGCCCCTTTTCACGCAGGTGGACTGCCCTTGGCTCTAATGTTTCAGGTCCCCAATCCCTTGTTGTATAAATGTTCTAGGATCCCGAGTCCGCGACAGAGAGATAGTGTGACGCTAGCTAACAAGATGAAGCTTATTAAACAGAGCAGTAATTATAGAGCAACGTCGATTCAGGATGTGCTTGTTTTCAGTCGCTGCGACTGGCTTTTGCTTCCGCTCCCTCTCTTCTGTAGACCTTCCGAGCTCGCCCTTCAAGAAATTCTCGGCCAAGGGGGAATCGTGGGCCCGGCTATGGGTGGCTCCGCCAGTGTCTGTCAGGTTTAGGTATATGGTATGGTTGGGCTGTCATGATGTGGGGGCCTGAACGAGGCTTGCCTGGGTTCCTGGACGTGGAGTACAAGAGGGCGGCGGCATCAGCGAGAGAGGCATCAAACAATTATTCAGATAAGCTACGGCAACTGTTCTTCGTCTTCCTCTGGTTCCTCTCCACCCCGAGTCCTAGGTTTCCTCCTCCTGATCCCCTTGCTCTACTCTGCTACTCTGATCTCTTGTACTGATTTGAGATCTCCCTTCCCCTGAGTATCAAAAATCGTACTGATCTACCTAAGCTACGGAGAGGGTTGCTAACAGAATCACCCTGAGATGAATTGGCTAGTGCCCAACTTCCCTCATCCCTCCAAACAAACAAGAAATTGGCTCGTCCCATTGAATAAACCAATTAAATAACTTCATAGTCCCATCAGAAATATGAATAGGGTGGGTCCCATCCAAGTCCGACGACCCTAACTTGCACACAACTTGCAGTAGTATGTCACTAGTGCATCTTCAATCTTACTATGATGTGTAATGCGTGGAGTAGAATTTCATTATAATTATTTTCATATACAAGGAAGATATTCAACTATAATACCTGAAATGTTGTATGATACGGATGATCAATAGCCATTTTTTTTAGAAGAGAAGTTAATGCCATCTGTTAATGAAAACAAAAAGTCACTTGATAGATTCCATTAATGCATAGAAAACAAAATCTAAATAATACACGTACCTGGAAATTTGTTGACCCCTGAGCATCTTTGGAGCTTCCAAGCCTCGATGCAATTTGATAAACCAACGGTAAGAACTTGAAGGTTTGGACCTGTACGAAAAAAAGAAAGATCCTTTTCCATGAAACTGACATAATTAGTAATGCAATTCAGATATGAAATTCCAATGGTAACCTCTTTTGTTGTTTTAACCATTGATTTCACGACTTGCTCCCTTGAGAAAAGACTAAACCAGAGTGAGACCAACCGAAAAACCTGAATAGAATATGTTCACATAGTTGAAAGCTAAAATGAATGCTCAGAAAAAATATAGTAGCCTTAACAGAGTGAACAACTGCAATGATTAGCAGGATATTTGGATATCCAAATATAAATAACATACCACTTGTAAGTCATACTTGCCACCAACAACGAGAGAACGTTGGTACCCTTGCAGTGCTAGACGTAAGAAATTGTTCCGATCGTCCTGGCAGATTTCAAGTTTAGCAAATAATATTGAGTTGCATGCACCAACCAGTTCACCCAAAAGCCTAAGCTGATGGGAAAGGTGGGCAATTCACTTATACTCCAACAACCCCCATCACTTGCACGCTTCCTCAGGCCACAAACGTGGAATATTGGAGTGTGCTGCAATTTATTTATTAAATCGCGCCAGCCAGGATTCGAACTCGAGACCTCTGGCCCTATACCATATTGAGTTGCATGCACCAACCAGTTCACCCAAAAGCCTAAGCTGATGGGAAAGGTGGGCAATTCACTTATACTCCAACAACTAATGAGAATGAAACTTGAAGAAACAATAATGATAAAAGATTTGTTTTACTGAGATATGTCATACAGCATTTAAAACATAATACCATGGACGAAATTACACTGTCATTTCTTCTTATCTATTCAGAATTAAAATTAGTTGTCATCGAACAGCATAAAAGACTGATATATTTATGCGTGTAGCTGCATCCACATTTAAGAAAACTGCCAGATGCAATATTCCATAAAATCCCAAAATCTATCCATGCATGGGGTATATGTAATGCTATGCAAAGAAGAGAAGGTCTACTACTGCACCATAGAGAACTAGAAAAATTATTTAATGTGCATGGTGTGTGCTTTCTGGTAAATTCTATGGCTCATGGTGTATGTCTGTTAGAAGCGAGTGGCAGTAAGCTGTGTCTATTCCATGAGCCCAAAGGAGCGATATGTTACAAGAGGCTATAACACCGTATCCATTTACCGCTAACAATTTTCTATGAAATTCAGCATGTATAAAACATTAACATGTACTCATACTATATCTACTTTTTTCCCCTTTGACATGAACAATGAAATAATGCACTTCTCACAAAATGAAAGGGTCGTTCCCAATCTTGAGAAGAATAAGGGTTGTCTCAATCAGCTCAACATTGTTTTTGACATTTAATCCTTTGATGGGCCTGCTGAATAGTATATGAAGCATTTATTGGTGGCTGCGTATGTTATATCCAAAAATATTAGAACAATGAAATCAAGTACTCCCTCTGTTTATATTTTGTTGATGTTGTTTAGTGCAAACAGAGGGAGTGGTTTCATTGTTCTAGTATTTTTGGGATGTAAGCACTAAACAATGTCAACAGCACATATATCTTCACAAAGAACTTCACAGATGAAAGGGCTGTTCCCAATCAGCAGCACATATATCTTCGGCACTTGTTCATTCAGATGGTACTACTGAATACTACATGAAGCATTGAACATAATGGCAAAAGAGTGGAGGAAGTGCGGAGATTATATTTATTTAGAGGTCATGAGAGTGAAGTTCCGATATAAATGTTGAAAGAGTGGGTGAAACTTTGAAAGGGGAACAGTTGTTGGAATTTGCAAACCTGAATTTTCTCTGCTTCTTCTCTGTCTATCTCAAGCTGTTTCTGCAACTCTTGGATTTTTATTGAGTAATCAGTCTTGACACCCTGATTATACGAAGGATTAACATGTCAGATACAAGGAAAAAGATTGGACGATAAATGATCTCGAATTTTATAGTGATCGACTCACCTTAGATGAACTCTTCAATCTTTTCATCAGTGTCTCCAATTCCCTAGTCTGCAATAGAAGAATTCATATATTAAAAGAAATCCAGTTCGAAGAAAAAAAAAATGAAATATTCATATTTAAGTGGCAACCTTGTACTTCCTCAGTCGCAATGCTGCTTGCCACTCACTCGATGAAAGTCTTTCCTCATAGCTTTTGAATAAGCTATATGTGTAATGTGCCAGATGGAACAGTGTTCGACACTGCCTGGACATGTACCTTTTGTCCGTACTCTTGTCAAATTCAGCAAGGTCTACAGAGGGTCTTAGGTATTCCTCAATGATAGTTCTTGAGCTACAGAGTAATTTTCAAGAATATTCAAATAACATGTATGACATAATGTAAAACAGTTCTTAACACTAAGACCAAATGCAAGGCACAGAGAAATGTTACTTGCTAGATCTTGTTTCAGCTAACCACTTGCCAACTAGCCGGTACACATCTGATATGTCTTTCTTATCAGAATGCTTCTGAAGCAAATATTTCCCGAGACTAATAGCCATATCATGCCGTCCTTGAGCTCTCAGCAATTTAGCCTCTTCAAGCTGAAGGTGAATAAATGTAGGGTTTTCAGATTCATGAACTCCAATTAATTATATCCCTCTAATGGATTCTAAAAGGCTTATTTTAACAATGAAAGGTAAGAAAGATCAAATTTGAGTAACCCATCAACAACAACAACATAGCCTTTTGTCCCAAGCAAGTTGGGGTAGGCTAGCGATGAAACCCACAAGAAACAAAGACAAGAGAACACACAAGACACAGGGCGAAACGAGGAGTTAGAGGTAAAATTTGAGTAACCCATATGGTAAAATAATTTTGAGAGCTGAATACCGCTATAATTGCTTTTGAAAGATGAACGACTACGGTATTTGTGAGATATCATATATAAATGCTTAGGAGAAAGAATGAATGGAATTAAGACAAAAGTAGAGACAACAGGATAAACTACATGCATGCCTCATTTTTCGACAAAATACTGGAGCTAATATGCCTTTGCGAAATATCTAGGAGTATATTTTGAAGTTGTGCACGGAAACACTCACTTTTCGACAACATACTGGAGCTAATATGCCTTGGTGAAAGATCTAGGAGTATATTTTGAAATTGTGCTCGGAAACACATAGGACCACAACACAGAAGAGTGAACAGTACCATCCACAAAAGTTCCCTTTTCAGCAAAAAAATAACACAATACCAAAGGATTTCACCAAAATAATATAAATATAAAAGACCTTTTATTATGATGACAGTATGAATCAAGGACAAATCAAGTAATCCTCACTTGGAATGAGCAGTTGAATAACTGAAAGATAAAAGTCTGTACCGTTGAAAGGATTTCACAAAATAATATAAATATAGACTTTTTTTTCATGATGATGGTATGAATCAAGGACAAATCAAGTAATCCGCACTTTGCATAAGCGGTTGGATAACTGAAAGATAAAAGTGTGTACCCTTGAAAGGAAATAAGTATTTTGTAAAGTGCGCTCATCATTGTAAGTGCAGTGTTCTTTGAGTTCATATAAAGCAGCCGCAGCCAAAGAAAACCTGAATCCCTGAATCCAGAAAGAAAAAAGAATCATATTGACTTAGGTATAAGCTGTACAGTGTGAAACAGTGATCAAAGAGTTAAGAATAATGAGATTACCTTTCGGAGTGCAGAAGCAGATTTGAATAAATGTTTTACAAGAGGTTCCTCACAACCTAAAGCCTTAAGAAGGGAACGCCTGAATGCTAGAAAAGGTTCAAAGAGATCAAGGTTGTGTTCTGTTTGGAACACAATGAAGTTCCACTCTTTATCCAGCAACCCCAACTAATAAAGAAAAACAGTTTAAGCAAATATTAGCCAACCAGGAACTAATAAAAAAAACAAAGAATGGCATTAGAGTTTAGACTCTGTTGCCGCGTAATACATTTTCTTAGTTTCTACAGAGGAAAAGGTGCTGAAGTGGTATTTGGCCAAGCAAATAGCAATTTAGAGGTACAAATTCAACAACTAAACAAAATGAATCTCCATAATGAATAGACAAGGAGTGCCACTGGTATGTCCAGATGAAATCTCCCATTTATACAATTACTGACACATAAACAGCACTAAATATTCATGCTAATATATAACAAAGTTCCTGAATTCATCATCAGAAATTGAATAATTATTACTGACACATAAACAGCACTAAATATTCATGCTAATATATAACAAAGTTCCTGAATTCATCATCAGAAATTGAATAATTATTACTGACACATAAACAGCACTAAATATTCATGCTAATATATAACAAAGTTCCTGAATTCATCATCAGAAATTGAATAATTATTACTGACACATAAACAGCACTAAATATTCATGCTAATATATAACAAAGTTCCTGAATTCATCATCAGAAATTGAATAATTATTACTGACACATAAACAGCACTAAATATTCATGCTAATATATAACAAAGTTATTGAATTCATCATCAGAAATTGAATGATTATCACTGACACATAAACAGCACTAAATATTCATACTAATATATAACAAAGTTCCTGAATTCATCATCAGAAATTGAATGATTTAGTTGCCGTGCGTGAAAAAAGAAATGGCTTAGTTGCATACATCTGAAACCAAAACGAGGCAACAGCCAAGAGAAGCATGAGCAGAACCTGCATGCACGTAGGTACAGTAGGAACATTCGAAAGTTCCTGGGTTCCAAGACAGGACTTTGACTTTTGATTTGAAAAAGCATTCCAACGCAGGCCCCAAACCATTGTAACATGATCTAACATCTGCAGAAGAAAGCAAAGAGTAATGTACAAGAAAATCCACCAACATGATGATTGCTATCATAAATATAAGAAACCGTCACCTGTAACTTAAGGATGGCAGAGTGTATATATTTTGTGCTCTCTTTGCTAGCATTTGACAAGGCCAGTACAAGATCCTGCAACGGGAGAATATTCAAAGTCATTGTCCCCAAAAATCTAAGTAGGGGAAGTAACCACAGAAGATTTTGTGTACCTTCTTGGTTTGACAAAGTTTCAAATCGAACTCCTCAGAATCACCATTCTGCAGAGCTCTCAAGCAACTAAAGCATGCAAAAACAAGTCAATGGTAAGAACAGTTAGAAAATGGGTTTCTAAAGTCGAGGATAATGGGAAAATGAAACTACATTTCCAAGGCCCAGTAATATTCGATCTTAAGAATAAATAGCTTATGGTGTGTAGATCGTAAGAATATATATTAATATGCATTAGGGTTACAAATTACACCATAGGTCCTGGAGTTTCTCCAGAATTTTCAGTTAGGACGTACCCAACAATCCATTGTCACCGCTACTCGTATAAGGGTGTCCACATTAGACCTTTGTCTATGGGGAAGAGAGTTAACAAAGGGGAAAGAGAAAATCTACCAATCTGTAGTCAATCTATTGTGCATTTTAAGACGTGAGTAGACTTTTAAACCCTCTTACAGGTGGAAGCATATTGATAATTTTCGAAACACAACAAAGCCCAAATGGAAATACATTTTGTATACCAAGTCCGCTTCCACCGCTTCCGGGCCCACACAAAACACAAACAATGTTCGCTGTAACAATTGCCACTGCCAGCCTCTCCCTCCCGCGTCGACATCCCCCATTCTTTAACCGCCACCCTCAACCCGTTGATACTTCTCCTATCCTCCCACTGGCATCCTGACCCCACAGATCCTGACGCCCCTCTTCGAAGCAGCAGGATGGCAGGCTACCCACCATCTGCTGGGAGCGAGGCCTGATGGCTGCTGGAAGTTGGGCTCTTTCCCTCCCTTGCAACCATGATTTCAGCAGCCCAATTCTTGGGGGGGGGGGGGGGGGGGGGGGGGGGGGGCTGACCTCTGTCAGGCACTCCCTCTATCACACAACTGCTGCCCACTTCTCTCTTTCCTCCTGCTGACAACTGCCGACAACTTTTGGGTTGACGTCTATGTCACACACATCTTGACCATTGGGCATATCCATCAAGATATGTGGGAGACGTTCCTATTGGCAACATTCGACATTGTTGAAAAATTTCTGAACAAGATTTGACTAAATTTGGATGAAATGCTATAGCTACTTCCTCGGAGAAATTGTCTATTGTGCCTTCTACAGATGACATCGACAATTTTTATGGCTACGAGTTGTCTATATTGTTGGGAATGCTCTTAACCATATCACTTGGCTCCTCAAGAATTTCATTCCAGAAGGCTCTTGAACTTTATCAATAATCGTTTCATACGCCATTTATATTCAACATAATGCTATGCCTGCATTGTTTTCAGCTAACAAATGTAAAGAATGTAGATTGTATATAGGATTCAAAAGAAATAATGAACCTGTGTAAATTTTCATTGAAAAGACAGTAACTTCGGGTCCGCGCTGATGAACGTGACGAATATGGGATGAAAAAGGAGAAATCCCAGTTTCCTGCCCTCCAAGCAGCTTCATACTGCAAGATAGATGATTAAACACAGATAAACTAGGCAATATATGTAAAATAAGAAATACTAACTTGTATATCAACAAACTCTGCATCTTGTTGAAGACATCCTTTTTGGCGAGTTAAACCTTCACAGTAGGCATCAAGCACGTGACTACATCCAGTTTTCTGCAAGGATCTCATCAGACCTTTGTGCATTTTCCAGTTCAGCATCTTTTCTTCTGCTTTATCAGACACAAGAGATGGTCCAGTGACTCCAGTCAACACTGTCCCAGATAAATTGACACGGTGCTCCTGTGTTGTTGATCGTACGAGTAAATCATAGTATTCAAGAGCACTACTCCAATCACCCTCATGCTCATATCTGATGATTTGAGATGTTATCTGCAAGAGACAACAAGAACATCAAGCAAGCCATAGATACTGAATAAACATATCTAAAGATAATTCAAAAAAATAAAAGAACGCAATTAACTGATATGTAAAGATTATACTCTCTTCGGCTTTTAATTGATGATGTTAGGATTTGGGTAGGACAACATTTTAAGTTAAGTTTTGAACCAAAAACAAATTGTCCTAATGACAACAATTAAAACCTGGGGGGAGTAGAACTGTGCCGGTAGAAAATTGTTCAGAGCAATCTTAAGCATGACTAGAGCTCAAAAAAAGGACCAATCTCCAAATTAATTTACAAGAAAAAATGAAAATGATAACCTCATTAGCTAGTGTGATTCCGTAAATGCTGTCCGGCTCATTTATCTGAGTAAATGCATCAACTAATAGATCAATATGCGGTCGCAACTGAAATAGGAAGTAAAATAAACTGGTGTTAGTGGAATAATGATAAAGGTAACGGCAATTCTTTTTTCTTTTGAGAAATGAAGAAAAGTCTGACCGACTCTTCGTGTGAAAAATCTGGAGGTCCTAGTGCTAGCCGATTGAATTGTTCCTCACACCAAAGTTCAACATACATTAGTGTAGCGAAGTCACATGAACAACGCTGCAAAGATCCGGAAGCCATCAATACAAAGGATAATGAGCACATTTACAGCAGCAGCAGGTATATAAATAGAGCACAACAACAACAACATAGCCTCTTGTCCCAAGCAAGTTGGGGTAGGCTAGAGATGAAACCCACAAGAAACAAGGACATGAGTGAGACTTTGAGAAAATACTTTATGTTAAGAAACCTCAAAGGCAAGCCTTTTGCTATCAATTATGCAACTAGAGAAGGTAGAGCCTGCACAAAACAAAGTTGGCGAGCTTCACCTGAAGAATTGCCATGAAGGCAAAGATCTTGTCACATGTAATTTAGAAGTTTGTATAAGCATGTCACTTGCTGAATGTTATGTATTTGGGATGCATTGATAAGCGAACGGGAACAAGATATATCCTAGTCTTATCATCTCTTTTGTTATTTTGTGGAGGTGGCACGTGAAATAGCCAACATGTGACCCTCTCACGTCGTTGCATTCATTTATTGTATGAACCTACATGGTCCCAAGTTGAGAAATTTCTCCCACGGGAGACCCACCATGCATTTTCTTTGAGACAATCTTCTGGGTTCTCAAAAGGCGAAGGGTTATTTCATCGGTCACCAATTTCAACCATAGTAGTCCATTCAGCAACAGTGAGTGCTTTTTAGAGCATCAATGCAGATTTGGTGCCCACAGCCTCAGGCGTGCTAGACATGTCAGCCTTTGGATTGGGATGCTAGTGCTTGTAATGGTCACATCGAGTAACGGCGCTGCTGTCTTTGTTACTGCCTCCGAACCCAGAAAATATAATATTCTGCAGATGGCCACCCACCGCCCACTGACCCTAACGAACGCGGCTCCAACGGTGCCCTCACCGCCTCCCACTGCCAAGCGACCTTGCTTCCCAAACTCTATAGCCGGAAAAAGAGAGGAGGCCCCAAATCCAAACCCGTGAACCCTAACTCGTGTGTTCGGATCTTCCATGTCACCATCAATCTATTCGAGGTCAAGAGAGTGAAGGAGCAGCATATGATGTCACCGTGGTGACACATAGGCGAACAATAGAACAGGCAAGGGCGGAGCATCGCTGGGTTGTCGGCTACATGCATGAAACCAGTGAGCAGGCGAAGTAACACAACATGCTAAAAGAAGTTTCGCATCCCCTACCTTGATAAGCTCTAACAAACACATACAAAGTATAAAAGAAGAAAACATATAAAATTGCAATTATAAGCTCATTGTAAAGTTGACAATATTTCTTAATTAAACATCATGTTTCTTTCACATAATAGGCCACAAACAGAAACATGCTTACAGTAGAATCCATACATCTCCACATACAATAACGCAGACCTTCAATTTAGTAATGTCAAGCACAAATATATACACATGCAGATAAAATATGGTAATAACAGAAAGGGTCAAACTTACACTAGCAGCTCTGGCAGCAACAAGATAATCAACCGAAAGCCAGTAAACCTAGATAATTAAACATGTATAAAGAACATCATATGCAGAAATTCTAGAATACAATTCAAATGCATAGATACAGGAAAAAAAACAAAATGCATGTAAAATAGGACTCCATGGGAGAAAGCAATATGCACTAATAGCTGTGTATATGTTATTGCACAGGGAAGTGATAGCATAATCTAGTGAGAGACACAATGAACAACACATAAAAGAAGCAATGCAACAGAATAACAACTGTGAAAAGGTTGAAAAAGCTAAGCAACATAAATTTTCAGCAGGTATTATCACGTATACCATCATACGGAGGAACAAGTGCAGAAGCCTAAAAAACAAATGTTCCAAAAGTTACTGTTACTGGGAAAAATTAAAAGGAGTAGAAGAAGATACCGTCTTCCATGACAATGATGGACTTGCTGTTGGTGATCTGCTTTTTGATCTAGCGGATCTACCATCCTGTGCAGATACTCGAGAACAGAATGTCAGGTAAGCATTTAGACAATTCAAATAAAGTAGTGACAACACCATTTAAAAACAATATCTGGGTATTGTCCAAGGCAAAAGGCTACAACAGAGGGATCTTGATAATACACAACAGTAATATCATACCTTCAGATTATTAGAAGGAATAGTCCTGGTTTTTTCAGCAATATAAAAAGATCTGATGATATTCAGTGCATCCAAAAACAGATGAATAGACTTCATCAAATGATTGGAGTCTGAAAAAACTATTTTCTCAACCTACAGAATATCGCATGTCATAATTTATTGAGAACAATCCTAAATTGCAACTATGAAACATCAAATAATTGGGAAATCGACAAACCTTAGTTGAAATTATACTGCAGATCACAGCATCAGAATTAAAGTTACCAGCAATATTCACGAGAGCACTAGCAAGCAAAAGTTCGGCAGCCTTGGCTTTGAGAAAAACAAGACTCCTACAAAGTCTATGGTAAGGATACCAATGTCAAGGTACCACAATGTTACAATGGTACTGAAGGGAATCAATGGTTTTCTTCAGTTAAAAATGATACCTCAAGATGATGTCATTACAATGACCAATGAGTGAGCTCACTAGGGTGCATAACCATTGCTCATAAGTTCGTCCATCAGTTTTCCAGATGTCTGAATCTTCAAGAGAAACTACAGAGAAACCAAAAAGAAAGCAGCGATTTAACTTACGTGATAAATGGAGTAACAGATAAAACCTGCTAACATCTAATTTCTGCATATTGTAAGGAATCAGAAATGACAACCAGTGAACTAGGTCCAACCGGTTCGTTGGAATTCTACTCTATAGATGAATTACCCAGTATCAAAAATCAAGTGGAGAACAATTCAACTATATGTTAACATTTGTAGCGATCCGCAGAGTACAAGAAAACTTCCATAATTGTATAGACTTATCATGCAACCTGTAACCAACATCAGTCTCCACAACCCAGTTAGTAAATGCAGCACGTATTTTTTACACAGAAGCACCCGTCCTACACATGTGATGCTATTTCAGAAAAAACATAAATATTATTTCCTTTAGTATCTTATTGCCAATAATTGGGAAATTCATTGGTCACCATTGGTTCTTGTGTCCCCATTAAAAAATGTGATAATTTAATATGTAATATTATTTCAGAAAAAAATAAAAGCATTCATGTATGTTTCACATAGATTTAAGCATACCTACAACACTTCATTTTCAAGTGGTCCTCTTGTCAAGTGGTAAAAGAACTAGAATGTTGAGTTTGGGTTCACGAAACACAATTGGCACTCTTGGCACACGAGATTGCATGTTCTTTTCATTAGGAGAGTGCCTGGCTCATCTAGAAACTGAGCCTGCCTTAGTTGATATTTTGAATCACAATATTAAAAAGAATGAGTAAATTTCACAAAACTACAACTATGTGCACCCGAGTAACAGAAAACTACAGCTTTTGAGTTTGATTTCAGAAAACTACGACTATTGCACCTCTTGTAACGCAAAACTACGACTTTTTTGTCTGGCCCTACCTGTCAGCCACTCATTCAGCAAAATGGAGATGTGTGGCTGACATATGGGTCCAGGTTCAAAAGTCGTAGTTTTCTGAAATTGTTCTCAAAAGACGTAGTTTTCTGTTACCCGAGTGCAAATAGTCGTAGTTTTCTGAAATTTACTCTAACAAAGCGTTTGGATGTTGGTATTGAGGGCCAGAATTTGGAATTGGTGTTCGCTGGCCTCCAATGCCATTGTTTGGATGTCGATGGAATTCCCTCACAGAAATCAGATGAATGCCGAAGCGTTTTCTCCAATGCCCGTGTAATGCTTCGCTAGATTCCGAGCCCCCGCGCTCTGTATTGGGAGAAATCACCCCCGTCCTCCTTCTCCACCTCCAGGAGCGCATCCCTCCTTGCTCCTCCCGTCTCCTGCGCAGGCCAGGAGAAAAGAGACGGGGAGGAGGGACGCGACGCTCGGCGGTAGCTCGGTGGCGCAGGTGCGACGGCCCCCAACCTTCCCCGTCCCTCTCTCCCAACGAATCAGGACTCTCTTCCTTCCTTCCTCTCTGCAAAATCAATCCGCACCATCTCCTCCTGTCTCAATCGTCCATGGATGAGGCCAAGGTCCTCCACGAGCAACCCGTGAAGGGCTTCTCCCTCATTCCCTGCCTATGAATCCCCAGGTCTTCCTAAGCCCCATCTCATCCCCCTTCAAATCCCTAGAAAATTTTGGTGATGCACGAACTGAACTGTTCTGTTTTTTATTTGGGGCATTTGCATATCTGGCCCTATTACAAAGACCAATTGCATGTTTGGCCTCATTTTTTAGGTTTTGCGCGTTTGACCCTCTTTTTTCAAAATGAAAGCTCCGTCTGACCCTCTTTTCTAACTCCGTCACTTTAAAGATTAAAAAAAAAGAAAGAAAACATGTGGATAATGAAGGGGAGGGAAAAAAGACCAAGGTACCCTCCTCTCTCAACAATACTGCTTCCCCGTCCTCTTCTCTCTTCGATTGAGTCGTCTTTCTCTCCCGTGGACATCATGGCCATCACAGTACCCTAACCCTAGCTCGTGCTCTCGTCTCGGTGAAGCAAGAAGGGAGGGAGGAGAGGAAGCGGGGCAGGGGCGGCACGAGGCCGGGTGGGCTGCGGGCGTGCGCAGGCGCGGCCCCTGTTGCGCGAGCCAGGTAGCTGACTTGGGGCAGAAGGAGGGACGGGCGAGGACGGCGGCGCGGCGCGGCTCCGGCCTCGGCAGGAGGCCCGCGCAGGGCGCCCCAC
>LAPY01000065.1:296810-324460 GCA_000970635.1 Eragrostis tef
CGCTAGCTAACAATTATCACTAAAGGTTTCAAACATGGCCTGAATTCTCAAATGTCGACATTGTTAAGGATATAGTAATACTTCCTCCGTTCTTTTTTATATGACACCGTTGACTTTTTTTTGAACTTTGACAAACAATATAGATTTAAATAATTATTTTTTGAACGTGAAATGAATATCATTGGATTCATCATCAAAAGCGCTTTAAAGGTAACTTATACAGTTAGCTATCTACACAAATATTTATAGATAAGACGAATGGTCAAAGTAACGAAAAAAGTCAACGGTGTCATATAAAAAAGAACGGAGGAAGTATTACTATATCCTTAACAATGTCGACATTTGAGAATTCAGGCCATGTTTGAAACCTTTAGTGATAATTGTTAGCTAGCTAATATTAGCTACTCCTTTCCCTCAAAAAAAAAATTAGCTACTTCCTCCCTTCTTATTTATACGACGTTGGTTAGTTCAAATTTGAACTATCAGCTGAAGATGTTTGAAACCTCTAATTATTGGCTGACCTTTAGTCACCTATTAGCTAGTATTAGCTGAGTTTGAGGAGCTAATGGGATAATTGTTAGTTTGGGTGGTAGCTAACAATTAGCTGGCCTATTAGCTAGGGTTTGAAAACTCTAGTGCTAATTTTAGCAGCTAACAGTTATCTTTAGAGGTTTCAAACAGGGCCTAAGGGAGGTTTAAAAGGCTTAATGCGAAAGGAAGGTGATAAACACAAGATAAGATATAGTAGATTGTTCTCCTTGGAGGCATACCATATGTTTTTTAATGAGATCATCACGCTCAGATTCAGAAATTTCACCAAGGTGCAGAAGTGATTCACATAAGACAGTTTCTGCCGAGTCCTTCTCTGGCCCTGCACCACATTTGGCAGCAATGGACAATCCAAAGATTGGAACAAAGTACCTCTTGATAATGACAGGCAAAGGTTGTGACAAAATCTGAAAAAAAAATATCTATAATCAAAAGAAAGAATAGAGCATAGACGTGACCTTAAACACAAAAGATGGAAAAAGTAAAGGAGCTATTCAGAAAATATTTCTTTTTAAAAAAATGTAGTTCTTTGACAGGAAAGTTAGTTTCAATTCTAACAATAAGGCTTTGTATGTTTCCAACATACGATATGATGAAAGATCAGCACTAACTTTCGATGTCCAGTCAAGATCAGCAGCGTCACCCCTGAGAAAAAGGCACGAAAGAAGCCAGGAGCAGCAATGTTCAATGAAGTCCTTTGGCTCAGCTGACCTATAATCAAACATTTCCTGCATCTGTAAAATATTGAGTTGGGGAAACATTAGAGGAAATTTGAAAAAAAAAGGAAGCAGCTAAAAATAATTACTAGCATATTGACATCATGAGATAACCATAAAAAACTTGTTTCTTAAAATGTTAAAATTATAGTTTTCATCATGGAAAGCAAAGCATGCAAAACGATACAGAAAAGAGCAACCTTTCGTTAATCGGTAAAACGTTCTTGTGGAAACTAAAGAAAGTATTTGTTTTTAGCAAAAAAATAGTCACCTTCCAGTTATGGAAAATAAATCAAACTACAGACAGTAAAAAAAGATTTGGAATATAGCTTTTTTCTGTTTTATCCATAACATATTGAGAATATGATTTCACACTGGTTACATATTCAGAGGTATAATAATGGAAGGTTACCTCAACAAGTGAAACTAGACTCATCTCACAAGCAACCCACCGAAAAAGGATCGGACCCATCATTTGATCCAGATACTGCAAACCAGAGGGGAAATCATAAATAATAGTCTGTCAAGACAAGTCATTCACTTTTACAATAAAGTTATAGGTAAATTATATCAGACTCAACATACTACAAGAAGCAACAAAGAGAAGTGATGCACACTACAAGAAAGTCCAATCACCTTGCTTCGTGAAGCATAACCGAACCTCCTTGACATAGAATCAAATAAAGCATAAGCTAATTCTCTGGAGAGAAGAAAAAAAAAAGAGCACATAAAGTAAAGGAAGTGCCAGAGTCAAAATTTTCATATAACAAAAGATAATTATGTAGAAAAACATAATATAGCTTATAGGTAATGAAAATACCGCTGAGACGGCTCTAAAGCAGCTGCTGCAGAAATCATGAAAGCACACTGCAATATAAAAAAGTCTTAGGGCATAACTGAATATGGATATAGTACAAATCATAGATCAAACCACTTCCGAAACAATCCAATATCAGTAAAACCATAGTAATGTAACCAGAGAATGATGTGTTCTACTTTGCACCCAACCAGGTTCTCAATAATCAAAACTTTGCTAACTTTGCACCAATTTTTTGTAGGGTTTACTCAGCAACATATACAGATATTAAACATAACTTCCTTATTCATGCTACATAGCAGTTCCTAAAACAAGACACAACCAGGAGAGTAACATATGGTCCTGTCGCACAAAAACAATGTGATAATAAGCTAATAACAACTTACCTCAACTTCTGTATCCTCACTGTGCACAGCTAAATGAGCTAGTGTAATGAGCGTAGTTTCAATAACAAGAATATGTTGCTGCCCAACCGCTAAGACTTCTCTAGCTTTAACTGGACTGCTAGTCGAGTACTTTACCATCTTGACACCAACATTTGAGCTGATACAGCAGAACTTTAGTAAGATAACTCTCAAACTTACAAGTAGCAAATATAAATGTCAATTATGATTCAAATATAATCACAGTTCAAAGTAGTCAGTCCATGCCATTTATGATTAATGTATATTCACACATCGCTATTTTGACTGAAACAGTAATTATCACCTTGGCAGTAGTTGAACTAAACGCCAGGAAATGGAACTACAGGAATCCAGTATGTACAGGGAACTAGGGGACAAACCATATCATTTCTAGGAAACATCATGGATACAAGCGGGTACATATTCCTAACCAGTTTGTGCCAAGAAATTGAAACCATGTAATCCATACGATAAATTGCAAAACAAGGTTTAACAGAAAGCACAACTAATACAAAATATAACATTATGAATTATTTATACAATAGTTTGCAGAGATTAGAGCTGACAAGATTACATGGAAGTACACTTCTTTAAGACACTACTTGGCCCCTTTTCAAGAAAGAAACTTTTTAAACTCTTGGAAATTGATAATATTCATTACCTATGCTATTACATCAGATAACGACAAAATACCCGTCGCGTAGAATAGCTGTAGCTATTATCACCGTCTGCTAAAGCATAAATAGCAGTTCACTAGTGATCATATCTGTATTAGCAAACTTTTTTTGTACCGTAGTGCTAATTTCATTGTTTGAAAAGGCTGCTACTACTAAAAACAGATTATACATTCATCAAAAAGCATGTTAAAGATGATTGTTACAGAGCCACCATGAAGTGTATTCCAGTGCAGACGGCTAACTCAAACCCATGTGATCATAGTTATCAAATATCATATCAAGAAAACAAGTCATAGAATACCTACCAAACATCATGAAACAATTCATTATGCCCTTCCCATGTTTGGAATAACACAACGATTTCCCTAGACAAGTAAAATCTGACACGATAATCAGTGTCATGCAGCATGTCAAACAAAGATCCGATCAAATCCTGCAATCATGATAACAGAATCACAGTATGATAAATAGGCATACATTTCAACCAGTAGTTTTTTTTACATCACAAAAATATATATCACCTGTGCAACATCGGGGAACAGGTAAATAAAGAAGCAGATGCAGTCAATTAGCTTGATGCGAAAACCCCAATCTGCGAAACTGATCTCAGTAGCCTTATGTACCAAGTCTAATAAGATATCCTGGTCCTGCAGACAGTTGAAACATATCTACCAGTTAACATAACATTAAATTGAAGATTTAAAGATGATCACTCAGTGTAGCTACAAGTCTAGTTGGATCAATCCAAACAGAATTTTTTTTAAAAAAAAAAAGAACACTTGAGATGGTGCCATAGTACAAAATACAACGTGCACAGTTGAAATTCTACCAAAATATTGATCCAGTTCATATATCATCACAAATTTGTTTAAAACAATAAACAGAACTATATAAATTCTGCAGCATATAATTGTTCCCCTTAATTATCAAACATTATTAACAGGTACTGATAGGTTTCTGGTAGCTTGCTGGTCAGGAGCGTCATATGTGGGTTATAGCTGGGGCTCGAGGGCTGTCCCTTTTGACTGCCCTAATCCCAGGAGACTAGGTTTTTTGTTAGGCTTCTTTGGTCGCCCTTTAGTTTAGCATGGGCGCGAATGTAATCTGAATTTTTGGGGTGTTGGGTGTTTGTACGGGGTCTTACCCCATCTTTCTTCTTAACATAATGATACGCAGCTCTCCTGCGTGTTCGAGGAAAAAAAGTTTCTGGTGCCTTTTTTTCTACTTTTGAGGAATATACAGCATGGGAGGCCCCTTCTGTGCGTTCTTGTAGCTTTTGATTCATAATCAAATTGCGACAAAGGCAAATTTAAAACTGCATCATACAAAAACTGAACTTCACTCATTGAATTTAGTATCTCGCTACGACATTTCGCAAACAGTTAATAACATATGCTAAATTTTACGTCAAACACTAACCTCACTAAAAGCTACTTTGCATCCTTGTGATTTTCTGTCAGTATTTTGCTCACCATCACGAATGGCTCTCAATGTTCTTAACAAAGCATGAACATGCTTTAAGCATTCTGCAGAATCAAGTAACGAACTTGCACCTCTGCCCCTCATATCAGTTATCAGATTGACCTGTTCGACGAAAGTTAAACATAAAAATCATGATAGGTTTCTGGTAGCTTGCTGGTCAGGAGCGTCATATGTGGGTTATAGCTGGGGCTCGAGGGCTGTCCCTTTTGACTGCCCTAATCCCAGGAGACTAGGTTTTTTGTTAGGCTTCTTTGGTCGCCCTTTAGTTTAGCATGGGCGCGAATGTAATCTGAATTTTTGGGGTGTTGGGTGTTTGTACGGGGTCTTACCCCATCTTTCTTCTTAACATAATGATACGCAGCTCTCCTGCGTGTTCGAGGAAAAAAAGTTTCTGGTGCCTTTTTTTCTACTTTTGAGGAATATACAGCATGGGAGGCCCCTTCTGTGCGTTCTTGTAGCTTTTGATTCATAATCAAATTGCGACAAAGGCAAATTTAAAACTGCATCATACAAAAACTGAACTTCACTCATTGAATTTAGTATCTCGCTACGACATTTCGCAAACAGTTAATAACATATGCTAAATTTTACGTCAAACACTAACCTCACTAAAAGCTACTTTGCATCCTTGTGATTTTCTGTCAGTATTTTGCTCACCATCACGAATGGCTCTCAATGTTCTTAACAAAGCATGAACATGCTTTAAGCATTCTGCAGAATCAAGTAACGAACTTGCACCTCTGCCCCTCATATCAGTTATCAGATTGACCTGTTCGACGAAAGTTAAACATAAAAATCATAAGGCCAGTAGCACAAGTACAAATTAAGCGCAACCAAAAATAATAGTGAGACTTTACCACGGAAGATACAGTTTTAGATGAAGCTGGGATATGTCTGCAAAGATTAAGCAAGATGGCCTGGCGAACCTACAAAATGAATCCAGATATTACAGTGATATCATTTAACAACAATGAAAGCCACATTAACCAGATATTATTGTAAATTTATACCTTCACATCACTTTCTTTCTCCACCAAGCTGTACAAGACTTCCCATGTATGAAGTGATAACACTGAGAAAAATGTTGAAATAATGCTAACTAGTTCTAGCTTCCACTCCAAAGGTCGTAATAAACCACCCATACTTCCACCTGCACTTGCTGTCACAGAATCTGCTTCACCAGAGTCCATCACATCAAGATCCATATCAGCAGCACTACTTTTGGAGTCAGCAATAGCATTTAGCTCCTCTGAGTCGACGCAAGATATTGGCAACACCTTAAAGTCACTCTCTCCATCAAAATTGTTCATTACACTAGAGAGACGAGAAAAGAGCTGAGAGATTGCCACCAAGAGATCATCAAGTGAGTCAGTAATGCTTTTAATAAGCACGGAACTAACTCTACTATCAACTCTTGGCAGACTAAATAACGGAGATGCAAGAAAGCTCTGAAATGAGGTCAAAGAGGAGCCCATTGCATCAACTGCTGAACTTAGGTTAGTAAGACCATGAGATAGCTCACTGTGCTTCTTCATAACAAGTGACACAATGTATTTGAGAACGTCGGTGACGTAACCTAACACTTCTTGCAAATCTGGAGATTTTTCTTCAATGGTCCTGAAAGGGTGTCAGATAACAACAAATCAATGTTAAGAACAGTGTTAAATACAAGGCAGAATTATCAGTACAATGATACGGATTCCTAATGCGCATAATTATTCGCATCACACTATATTATTCAAAATCGTAATAAATATTTTGCAAAGTTTGATGGAAGTCCTATATAAATAACTTGATTTGGCTAAAGTGGTCCTATACACGATATGAAGGCAGTTTTAAGTAAAGAATATCAAGCTTGCAGTTCTTTTGCTGAGGCAACAGAAGATCGTTAAAATATGGAGCCACCTAATCTGCTTTTTGACTATCAGTAATTCAGCAGCACACAATGCGCTGCTTGTTATGCACACATGGACATCATGGTTGCCACCACAAAATTTTTATTATTTTCACAGCTCCACTGCACTGCTTGTTATGCTATCACATAGCCATCAGGCACAAGCAAAAGCGATGTTACAGATACCAAATCCACTTTATTTCACTGCAAAGCCTCAAAACTATTTTACTTTGTCTCATTTGAATCCTAAAATTCTTCAATTCATGCCTAGAAACTATTCATTTTGGTGGAACCAAGTCCTTTCCATTTGGTTAATACAACCTCCTACAACCTTCCCATATATTGATAGCTGAAACTCAATAGGTAATTAATTAATAGTAGAATGATAAATATCACTTAGGAAAATTCCATCACAACATGAATTTATTGCCAATTGTTTCAGCGCACAACCTTGTCTCAAAAACATGTTGTAAAACAATGGCAATAGCTTATCATCAAACCTAAATGGAACTAACACTATAAATGTTTCAGCGCACCAACCTTTCACTTATATAAACGGACCCAATTAGATACAATCAAATAGCACATGACCTCAAACATTGAGCTTCAAGAGCTTGATTGCACAAAGATGAACAGAGAAGGAACTCAATTTTTAAGTTTGTGAACTTGATTTCCTAAATTAGAATTGTTTACGGCTGTGATGGAATTTTGGCAATAAAATAAGGAACCCTAACTCATAGTGACGATACAGCAAAATAAGGAAATTGTGCAATTTGGGATTGAAAGCTTATTGAATGAATGATCCTAATATCAAGCAAACATCACAAGGTTGTTCAAGATACTTTTACAGATTAAAATGCATGACCATATTGCAATAATCTCAAGAGAAAAACATTCAATTAGCACAATAGAGAACATAAGCCAGTTAATACTAAATTCCATGTGGATGTAAAAGATGCACCGCTGACTGATGAAAAAAAGTATAACATAGACAAGGATATCAAGCAAGCAAATACCTCGATAACAGTGCACAATGAATCAGATTGCAGAGGAAAGAGCACACAAATATAAGATTAGATAGATCAACTTTGTCTAGTTGCTCATTTCGGGCCACAAATCCTTTGGTGAATTCCATGACCTCGAGCAACAGTGGTCGCTTGATAGTCCCAGGAAGATGTACGCGGTGGTATTTACCAGATATGACCTGTTTACCAAGTAAAGAAGCTTCTGTAACTTTATAGATGTAAGCAATGAAACAGAAATCGCATTTCAATGAATCCTTATTCTTTCCACGACATCCATATTCTATACTAAAAATAATGAGATAAAAACCATGAATTGATCCATCCATAAGCTTTATTGAACTACACAACATACCAGATACTTCAGATGAAAAGCATAGGTTGCCAACGCTTAAATCAATGATGCCACCAACAGGCACACGGAAAAATTAAACTCTTTTCAAGTCAAATTTCTCTTTTGGTTGCACAGTTTTACCTCTTATATTTATTTATGTACATTCCTCGGGATTTAAAAAAAAAAAGGTCCCAATGGAGGGTTGTGCAACATTTCGTTGAGAAAGGATCTAGCGTTCTATTTTGAAGTCTCTAATTGTTGCAAAACATGCCAACTACAGGTTCAAACCAAAATGAAAGAGAAGCAGAAAAAGCAAAAGATTACATTGCTAGGCAAAGTTTTCATTAACGTTCATAAGTAATTAAAAATTACATGGAGAGAGACAGAGAAATTATAAAGGACAAGTGCCAAGCACCTTGGTAGCGCTTTTAGGACTGAGGTCTGATAGAGCATCCAGAGAGTAGTGCAAGTCATATTTCAGAACCAAGTTCTCTTCCTCAAGTGACATCTGAAACAAACTGTATCAGCACAGCAGTGACAAATAGGAAAGTTTAGAATAACTGAAATGTCGGGTAACAGCTAGTGACGACTAACTAACAGTGTACCTTTGAAGAAATATTGTAATCACCAACCAGTTGTGATGCATCTGCTGAATTAATTGCTGGTGAGGAAAAACCAGCACATAGTGAAAAAATCACTTCAGGGATGGTAACAACGTTTTGCGCATTCAAAAGAGAGAACTCCTGCCACAAAGATAAACAAGTAATTCAGATTGCATGCTTCAAGGAAGAAACATAATGGATGACTCATATCAAGTAAGCACACTAGCTACAAACGGCAACAAAACATATCATGGAATGTTAAAAGAGAATCAAAGTCCACTAAGCTCTCTTATTTAACAGAAATAACTAAAATAGAACTAAGAATCTTTTGTTCCCTTCAAGCA
This sequence comes from Eragrostis tef, assembly GCA_000970635.1. Taxonomy (NCBI): domain Eukaryota; kingdom Viridiplantae; phylum Streptophyta; class Magnoliopsida; order Poales; family Poaceae; genus Eragrostis; species Eragrostis tef. The sequence continues at coordinate 305,652 of LAPY01000065.1, forward strand.
CATAGGCACCGTCTTATAAGCCGTCTTTCATAAAAAATGAATCCTGTGACTTGGATGCCACCGAAAACTCGTATAATGGTGTTGCGATAGTCTCAAAGTACTAAATGCTTATGAGACCGTTTGATTCGGCAACAACGATCTCTTTCTCTCACCTCTCTCCTCCACATCATAGATTCCTATGCGGCATTACATATCTAAAAACCAATTGTCTCACTGCAGTACAAAGTTCATTTACTTCTTTTATGGTAAGAAGTTCATTTATTTATCACCATGGACAACAAAGTACCCACATTCTAGGACATCTATGCAGCAAGAATCCATATTTCTCAAGGAGCATACAAAACTTCAGCAAAATTAAAAACTAAAAACTGGAGACAAAGAAATGAAGTTGTTTGACAAATATAAAATAAATCACCTTTGAATTAACTAACTCCAAAGCTGATCTTAGCAGATTCTTCCGAACAAATATAGAATTGGATAAATCACCCTGTATAGCAAAGAAAAGAATTGTCTTCATTGTTCATATTTGGAACAGCCAAGATATCGCAACACAGCTTAGCAAGCGCATTTGGAAGAGTAGTGGTTAAAAAACAACTTTATAGATTTGGCTTTTTTGTCAAGATTATTTTAGCATAGTATGGACTGATTAACAATAACAATTCATTTTGGTAAGACAAGAATGAGTTAATTTAGCATAGAGAAATCATAGCAAGTTGGCTACCTATAAGACTGAATTATTTTATGACTACAGGAAACAAAGTTCACATAATGCTTACCAAAATAACCACTAAGTATATTTCATGTGATTAGCGAACCATACATAAACAAATATGAACATTCTGACTTTCACTTAAGCCTGCAGATTCGAGTAGGAAACAAATCTATTGAGAAGATTTTTTTTTTGAAGGAAATACAGTAGGGGAAGCCCCCCTCCTCTATTTTTGAGAAGAGTTTTTTGGCTATAGAAAATGGAAATGATCTCAAAATGTTTGCTTTTCAATCTAGACTTGTTGATTTTACCTTATTCATGGGATTGGAAATTAGGAATCCTCATAGTTTCAAACAATATGGCATGTCACTATAACAACTGCTACCTTGATTTCTACCACCCCCGCCATACAAACCCTAACAAGTAAAAAGTAGTACAAGCAGCAAAGATACCTGAAAGCCTATCCTTGAGAAGTAACAAGCAATGAAATACAGAGCAGACCTAAGGAAAGAATAAGGATTAAAAAGGCTGTGAGCATATCATCAACGTTAACCGAAATGACATCATAAGAATTTAACTAACAACCAGCAAGAAGATTAAAAATCACTTTAATCTAAAAGGATGCACTGAAGTACCTCTGCCCCCAATTTATAAGGTGTGGTTTGATTTGTCACAGTATATCCTAGGTTATATTTTTTACCACCAATTTCTCTTCTATTGTGTTACTATTAGATACAAAATCACAATTGTATCTCGCACACTGAAATAACAATCTCATATAACTAAATTCATCTATTGTTATGGCCAAATGTTTTCAAGTTAAAATTTTGGAACATGTGCGGGCATTATAAAATGTGACGGAGTAACGATATAAAAGGAAAGATTTGGCAAGATGCCAAAGAGGTCACAAAATAATTTAAAAGAAAAAAGATGAATCAACAGAACTACCGTGCCACCATGAAGAGATTACAGCGAACAATTGACGAGCAATTGTTTTCCAACAGTCACATAGTTTGTAGGTACAAGCAAACATCGAGCACAATAACTAATCGTTTTTCAAATATATGTTAAAGCCCTGACCATCATCAATTCTATAAGTGCAAATAGATGAACTGCCAGTTTCAGTTCTAGAGATAAAAGTCCTCGTGTGACTCAAGTAAAACAAAATTTGCCTCCAGTACGATAAGGGAACCTAACAGCTAATATATATGTAAGATTTTATAAAACTTTCTAGTGAGAGCTGTGCATCATTGCTACTGTGCAACTACTACATATGAAGTCTACAAATCCGGATCGAGATGAATTAGGTAATTGGGTCATTTTGGTAAGATATTCTTTAGTTCCCCTATAATATTTGCCAGATTATTATTGTTCAAGTGTGATCAAACTCTTATGTTTTTTAGGAAATAAAAAAATTGAGGAAATGATTAAACCCTCATTTTGTCATTAAAACGAAAGTCAAATCAAACCAATGTAAGGAAAAATAATGACAACATAGCAAGCGAGTCAATATTTAATTAATTGATAGTTTCAGAAAGAAAGGCATACGGTGATGGAAATTGTTTAAATATTTGCAAACTCCATGTATCTTCTGACAAAAATGATGTATGAATTTGCTCCTGGAAGAATCAAAAAAATATATATATTAGAAACACCTAATGCGCTTGAAGTCATTGTTAACAGGGTTATTACTTAATTAGAACTTGATGTCAAATGGTAGTTGAGGATGACAAGCTCACCCGCACAATCATTCCACCAAGCAAACTCAGAGCTGAATCAGCCTACAAAATTGCAGAGTGTACACTATCAAAGACTAAACGTAGATTGGTGTCACAGACTGTAATAAGCAATACTTGCAAAACAGGAGAGAAATAATGCCCAGCAGCAGGACTGCTGTTGTACAAAGAAGATAGAGTTCTTTCTGCAAAGTTCTGCTGTTATAACCAATACAAACAGACAGACAGCAACTCTCAAATGCCCACTAATATGCAGACTAGGAAAGAATACTGGATTTGAAGTGTTCAAATCCTGCAAAATATGGTTTCCATCCAATGAAAACGCCACATCAACAGTGAAATTAAAAAAAAAAAGTTGTGATTCACAAGTAATACAATACTACTAGGATAAAGTCATAGAGTAATTTAATGGTACTCACAAGTAAAGTAGTGGTACTAAACAACGGAAGTGCCTGGATAAGTGAATTCCATACATCTTGCCAACCACCTTCCACAATTGACATCTACAAGTAAGCAGGTAACATAATGTGTCATTTACTATTTCCAATATTGTAAGCTCGTTTTGTAACAAAAAGTATCAAACTTGGTAGAGAAAAGCATTGAAGCATCTTCATATATAAAGTGATATTTATCCTTTGACAAGCTCAACTGTATGCAAAAGAAAATAGACAACAGTCAGAGAAAAGTGAAAAAATAGGTCTACGGCTACTCCCAATGGGTGTAATGTATAACAAACAGGTGATACTATGCGTTTTGACACATTAACAACAAAAATCCTTTTAGATTCAATACAGAACTCATTAAGCAAGACTCCGTACTGTGCATATCACAGCACCCGCAAAGTAACTGAGAATAAGGGATTGATGACTAATAATCTCTGTAATTTTTTTAAAAGTATGATCTCTGTAATTTTTTTAAAAGTATGATCTCTGTAAATTAGTAAAACTGGGAAGCAATCAAAATCATTCATTCAGCAAAGGCAAGGGATACAGAGAGGTAACCGTGTTGAAGTAGTGAACTGCCGAAACATTTTTAACAGCTTAGGCTTTGAACTGTTGGGTATAAGACTAAGTATGGTATCCTAGTTATCACTTACAACAAGCAGCATCCCTCTACCATAATCATTGATAACTACAAGATAACATTTTAAGAGAAGTTTATTTCCATAAATCAAAGAGAATTTTACAGAGGGGAAATGACGTGGATAGCCTCATATAGCGCTGTGTACTGTCTTGAGCAGGTATTACCCAACTATTCCGTCTTTGTTAATGTTCAAATATTTTAGGAAATTAACTGTTTGAGCCCAATCTTGGTAAATGGGGAGCCCAAACATTTCAGCGCACTCTTGTAGTGAGTGGAGGGAGCAATGGGTTGAGGGGGATCTTCTATAGCCACAAGCTAGCAGTTAGTTCAAGGAAATAGAGAAGCATCACAAATATCTGATGCTCAAACAGCAAGAAAAGTCGGATTCAAAATTTTAACCTCGCCTTTTGTTAAATGAAATTGTGCTTCTTCCTTAGCATTCAACATAAGCACAATGGAGAACTCCTTGAGTGCCCTATTAATAACAATGACAAGTTAGGAAACTTCTAATAATAAGACACAAAAGGGAGAGAAGATTGCTTCAGTGGTTGATGATTCAACTCCATGTCACTTTACTGGGTGCTTATTTACATTCCATATATACAGTAATTCATGATTATATTGTGTGCCAAAGAAGATACAATGGTATCAGAGGTTTTACGCTATAATCATCAGTACAACCAAAACAAACCTGATGAGCCAAAGTAGTGAATCCTGAAACCTTATGGCATTGACATTGCTCATGACACTGTATGAAAACAATAGCAGTCTATGAATCATATAATGCAGTCAAGAGAATACTAAAAACAAAACACAAAGAAAACTTCTCCATAGGAGAGAAAACACAAAATTAAACCTAGAAAATAAGCAAATAACGTAAGCAACTATCTGTGATCTAGTAATTAATTAAAGCATGTAAAAAATTAAACTCTGGAGAAATGAATTATCAGTTTGTTACTTTGTTCAGCTTCAAAATATGTTGACCATAAGTTCAGTTATAATTGTTTTGTGAACACGTTGATCAAAGGAGAAATAATTAGAAGCATAGCTTCTTTTCTTTAGCTTCACCCAAATCATGCCAGTAATGGGATTTTATAAACATGTTTAGTCTGTTAATAGGATTTTCTCCATAATGTTCTAACATTGATATCAGCCATGCGCTCATCGTGTACACGCAGCATACATGGCAAGCAATTAAAATGATAATATTCAGACCAACAAATAATTGTGCGTCTCCAAGGCTGGATTATAATCACTATTGCATGGACATTGGGAACACACGCCAACGCTACATATCTAAACTGCCTGAAATATATGTCAGAAAACCACAACATCGTAACAGCAGCAGTACCAACTGACAAGCAGGCATAAGACAGCAGGAACTGAAGCGGAACTGGTTATTCTATTTGGCATAGCTGTAATGAGCCCCTGACAAGTGAGTACATAAAAAAAAACTTTGAAAGTACAAATACCTTCGCAGAGCTTGGCAACTTGCTTTGAACCAACTAATCATCAAAGAATTTTCCACTCTGTGTCCATATTTGTGAATTAGAAAACAAATAGAACCAGTCCTGCAGAAAAATACATATACTGATATATGTAAGCTAACAACATGGGTGCAACTGATAAAACATAACAGATGTATAGAATGAGGGTAGTAAGTGTTGTTTTGAAGTTCTTTTTCAATTCTAATGTGATTTTACGAAATTCACTAGAAAAAGAACAGCATCAAGAATTTAGATTAGGCAGATTTAGGTAGTAACACATGAAAACATAAATATTTTATAGAAGATAACTTCCTGGGAGCCTGACATTAGCTATTGTGATCACATCAATCAAATGACGTAATCTGAGGGGAATACCAAGCATTGATTGTTTAACCAGATATACATGTGAGAAAATGAGAAAAATATATGTTCTCCTTGTCAGAAGAAACTACTCCCTCCGTCCCTTAATATAGGGCATTTTAGAGTTCAAAATTTGTCTGTAGGGCGTTTTAAGGATTGGACAAACTTTGGGGATGGTGGGAGGGATGCGTTGACGTAAAAATGAGGGATATAGTAGTCTTTTGACTCCCAGACTTTTTTTTAAATGCTGGAAAGCCCTATATTTAGGGACGGAGATAGTAGAGTCCAATAAGGCGGCCACTTGTTAGTATTGGCATATATTAAATAAGAAACTGTCAGTTATGCCATATATTAAGGTGAAAACAAAAAAAATGAATAATAATTGTCATAAGTTACTCATAATAGGAGGCAACATGTAAAAGCATGGCGAAATACATGAAATGAGGCATCTATAAACAAGAAGTGGTTGAATCTAAGTTATTCCAGACGTAAGTAGGTTCAAGCATAGAAAGATTTGTAGTTAGGATACACATCTGAGCTTTCAGAAATAAAAGATGAACAAAGATCTTTTCCTTTGAAGATTCAGACTAACTTACCAAAATAGAGACCCTTTCAAAAGGCCATCTATGATGAGGTCCATAATGTGTTCTGTCTTCAACCTTTTCTCCCTGTTTGGTATCTTCGGTGTGAATTTATAAGCCTAAACGTTTTGTAACAGTGCCAGTTGCAATTAATGAAAAACGAAAAATAATTTTAACCAAAGATCAGCATATCTAACTAGGAAGTGCTTGCATGATAACGGTGTGCTGGCAGTGGGTGCATCTGTGTGTATGTCAAGGTGGGTACCAAGTAGAAAACAGTAGCAGACAGATCCATCCATTCCTCCTGAAAGCATCTGAAGGACCCAGCTTTCTCATCTCGAGGTGCCTCACACCTAAACCATTAATTAAATCAATGAACTCAAGATCATACATGAAGCCTGCGAATAATTGCAGTTACATACCAAAGAAGACCTGCTCCTGTGTTAACATTTTGGTCTAGTTCCTTAATTATAATGTCAACAAGTTTCTGCAAAACCTCTGGAATAGCCCTGGCAAGCTTCAGCTGAACTTTTGCGTAGGTTATGAACAAACTCTGGAAGGAAAGTTACTTGAAATTGATGAAAAAAAAATTGTAACAAATTTGTCATCAAAGCAAGTAACAAAGTTATAAGAATCAGTTCACAAAACCTTCAAGGTCTGATCATGAGTCCTAAGCCAAGAACGGAATACAAAATCTTGAACTGCGTTATGGATCTCCACAGATTTGTATCCCAGGTTTGGCCCATCCTTCAATAAAAAGGTGTTAATGCACTCCATAAGTTTGCGAGTCAGCTTCCCCTCCTCCCTGATTTAACAGAATAAATTTATTTACAACCTCCTTATAATTAAGTGTTGTTTAGGAGGGTGACATGATCCCCAATGTGCACCTTTAAATTATTGAATCTTTTAGGTATACAAAATTTAACAAAGTTACAGTCATAAATAAGTTTTTTTATTGATGAAGCTGTTGATATCATTCTCACCAGAGATAATTTAATGTGCAATATTGGACAAAATTTTAAAGCGGGATTGCACGATAACATCTACTCCCTCCGTCCCACAACAAATGACATCCTACAAAATCTCAGACAGATTAGGAGTCGAGCAAAATGACCCCTGTACCCATATTTATTTGTGATAATATGCCTTATATGACCCAACTAAATGGGAAACACTGTCTTTTAACTACACTTGCCTGCCTTTTAATGATGTGCACCAAATCAGCTTTCAAGAAATACCAGATTAGCTTGTCATAAATTGGCTAGGTGACCCCACAAATTGGCTACAATGTCATTTGTTATGGGACAAAATTTAAACGCTTCGATGCCATTTGTTGTGGGACGGAGGGAGTACTTTGGACAAGGGATGGTAACCCACAACTGAGAAAAATAAAAGGAGACAATGCTACCAAACAAATATACCATCTTCATTAGGAATTCAAGAGAACTGAAAAGACAAAAGAACTTGAACCCAAAATGCTTGCCTAATGTGTGAGAAGATTGCACAAAATTCACTAAGAATCTCCTCCCTCATGATATCAGGGTAATCACCCGGTGGGTTTTCAAGTAGAACATGAAGTGTCAATGCACAACGGAAGGATTCATCCTTTGAGGACACCTGATTGCTGGATTTTGCATCAAAACCACTTGCAATCCTTTTCATGTAGAGAATGACAAAACCTGAGGTGAATATGTAGAAAGAAAAAAAAATAAAAAAGGTATTCTGATATGAGCCTATAGAACCTTTTATAAGGAAACTCACTGCTATATGTTCGAGATTTCATCTGATAGCGGTACTCCTTGATGGCCAAGAGCTGTCTAAGAATTATGCTGAACTCTAACTGAAAGCCAGGGCCATCTTTTATGACCTCCCAGATATGACTGAAAAGTTGCCTAGCAACTGAGATCAGCAGTAAGGAATGCCCTGCAAAGACGGGTAACCTCATTTTTAGTGCCAAGCAGCACATATCTAGCTTCAGATAAAAGAAAAATGAACGCGTGCAAGCATCTGAACAACAAAGAAATAAAATGCCAGCAAATGGAAAACATATGACTAGAACGAACAAGTTACTAGAAAGTTGAACACACAAACCCAAAATACAAGTATGATCAAAAAAATGCCAAAGGGTATCAAAATTACCATCATTCGAAAACCAAAAATGTGACAAATGCTAGCAAGAACAAACATTAGATAGTTCAAGGCACCAACATTGAATATCGTTCGAAAGTAGATGCTTTCAGAATCACTTGCCATATGCCGAAAAGGATCTCCTGTGTTAGGTGATAAAAACTACTTTGCATGTTATTTGAACTTACAAAGACAAGATCAGATGTGAACAACATTAAATGTATGATCAACTAGCAGTCTGGTGCCAAATCCATTATCAATAACAACGCAAAATGAGATATGTGACAAGATAACTCTTTGCATGTCCAAAGAAAATTACACACTTGGTAGAAATTACAGTGAAACTTTTCGGTAACCAGCCAATTTTGATATATTACCGTCCCAGTGTGCCTAACATGGTCAAAACAGAAACCCCGTGCAACTTTCTGTGAAAAACATAGCATGATCAGTAAATATCTTAGACACTTTAGCAAGATGTTGCAATGGTTCTGATCAGTTCTGACAGCGACATGGCACAATAACATACTCTATATTGGAGGGAGATAAAAATAACAAGCAAGCATATATAACATCGCCATATCATCTCTATCCCCAACTGCATTGAACCATCTCAATTCCATCGCAGGCTATTCTGGTGAATGTGAAGTTCATCCCAGACAGAACACAACAGCAAACAGTGGACCAGTCAGCAGCGATCAAGCCGATAAGACCTCTCATTCGGAGCAAACCTGAGAGCCTGACATCCTCCGCGCACTGGACAGCTACACGGAGCATCCTGGCGGCGGCGCTCTTGTTGGTCCCGCGCTTCTTAGCCGAGATTTCCTCCTTGACGCAGTTGAGGAGCGCCAGGATGAGGAGCGGCCACGTCGCGGCTGCAAAACGAACCAGCGATTATCAAAAATGACATCCGGAAAGCACAAGGCGACGATGCAAAAGAGCGAAGCGAAATGCGAGACTGACCGCCGGTGAGGTGGCCGGGCTTGAGCCTGACGGTATTGCGGCCGAGGAGGCGGCAGAAGGAGGCCGCGCGGTCGCCCTGCAGCCATGTCCCGAGCAGCTTCACCCCTTCCTGCGGGAGACGAAGGGCGCTGTTAGAGGATTGGAAGAGGGGAGCAAGCCGGAATTACTTGTTCGTTCTGAGGAGAGCACTCACATCGCGGGTTCTGGCCCGATCGGAGTGGAGCTTCTGGATGACCTCCTCCACGTCTCGCGAGGTCGCGGCGCCCGCCATCAACGAGGGGATCGCGCTCGCGGCTAGGGTTTGAGCGCGGAGGCGGAGGCGGACATGGGGTAGGCGGAGGCGGAGAAGAGATGGGTGGCTGGAGACGGCGACGGAGGGAGAGAGAAGGGGGAGGGGTTTTAGTTGGGTTTAGGGGGAAAGAGAAACTGCCAAGAAAAAGCGAAAACGAAGAACACGGCTGCGTGGCTGCGTGGGGACATTTGCGATCGCTTTCTCGATTTTGAAGCAACGATGGTTCAATCCAACCTCAGTATTGGCGCAGTATTTTTGTTAAGTTTTCTGTAAAGTGAGAAGCTTTACCTTTACACATTCACTTAATGACTCCGTGAAAAATTTCCGGTTTATCAATGTTTCTGGTTCTACCAATTTGTTTCCTTCAATACATTTCTCGTAACGGTCAAACTGAACAAATTCAAACACGAGTACGAACTTAGAATTTGGTATTTGTATTAAAGATCATGGGCTAGATACGCACAAACTGAACAATTTAAAACGAGAATACGAAATTTAGAATTTGGTACTTGTATTAAAGATCAAGGGACAACAATCGCCGCATAGCAAACCTATAGAATCAAAACTTCAGGACTAAGGTACAAACAACACGAACAGCTTATCGCGCTCTTCATTTTCAACTGACTGATACAAGCGACAGGATATAGGACATATGATCACTTAGAATTTAGAAACCGCAGGGCCGTTCATGCTTTCAAAATACTATGGACAAGTCATTTCACTCGCCTGTTGGATCGTGAAGGGGCACAAATGTGATCGCCTCAAGCAACAAATTATAAATTACATGTATCTACTACATTCGAGTCTTAGTGATGGACACCTGAGCTGCACATGTTTATCAGGTCCATCAGGGTAGAATACAACACTTCCAGGGACAGATACCCCAAAAACCTTCGCTTCTCTAGCTCTGGGTTATCTGCAGACATCTTACCGTCCTCCGTCGGGTGATCAACGGTAAGGTACCAAGAGATGCACCCATAGCTGTCCTCCGGGTCGACATGCGCTACTAGGCCAAGTGTTTCACCTTGGTCAAGATCAAAGTAAAGGCACAGGAAGTCTCTAGTCACATTCATCCCAAGAACCAATGCTTCTTCATGGAGCCAGTGTATCACTTGACTGGCAACCTGCAAATGAGACAAATGTAATTAAAGTATTCGTAAAGAATATTTCAATTTAGCATTGGAGATAGACTGCATCGTTACATTGCTAACAATCTTCTTGGAGAGAGTAAACATTATAGCATTGGCATGATAGACGATGGTCACAGATTTACACAAGGGGCATAAGGTAGCATCTGAATTGTAGGGTTTTAACATTGCAGGCATGCATATAGCCTTATATTTATGACATAAGAAAATATTTGATCCCATGTGCAAAAGAAATTGTGCTCTATTAAATAAAAAAGCAAAGTGATTCGTGCTCTGTTCTCAAAAAACAACCAAACTCGGTTCAATATCCTTGATACTGATATCTTCAAAGGTAATAACATTACTGAAACATTCCATCCAACATAAATTGGAAAAACAAAATCGCTCCACAAGTTTACCTGCTGCAGAAGCATCATTGGGAGGTCTTCCAAGTCACAATTGTAACTGTTTATCAAATGTCCATCAGAAGGCTTCACGGTCAGTGATCCAGCAATGCTTGGAGAACCTTCACCCATCAAACTAATTTGGCCGTCTTTTAAGATCACCTTAGTAATAAACTGTGATCTTGATTTGTACTTAGACTCATGATTATCTGAAGGCTTCGTGATCCGATCAGCTGCCAGAATAGGCTGAGGAACTTTCAAGCAGAGAGACCAAGAAGAGGTTCGAGAATGCCATGTAGGAAGAGATCGCAGATGGAGATAAGGAACCCTACTAACCTGCATTCGTTACAGAGTCAGAATGTCAATCTACATTCAAATTATTTGCATAGATTCACAAGTACAAAGTAAACATACCACACTCTCCAGCTCTGAATGTACTTTATTAGAAAATATCCTATGGGCAACTGTCATGCAGAAATGACCTAGCAGGCCAGAATCATCAGGCACAGTCTGAGCATGAGTTTGGAAGCGAACGAGATTGCAAGATTTCTCCTTCATGCTCCTGAGAATGTTCTCATGGAACATATGTAGCAAGTAAATTTCCAAACTTTTAGGGTTAGGAAATCCAGATGCATCCTTTTTCAAAGGTTCATGCTTGCCATTGACAATGGCGACTGCAAGATTTCCGGCATCCTCTGTATCCATGTAGTCTTCTGAACCTACCGTTTCCGTGTCATTATTCTGTCCACTGTGCACAAGTGAAAGGCACAATGAACACTCCTGACCAATAGCTAATTGGAGAAAATCTTCGCACATTCCAGTAACATTGATGCCTTGTGATTGGACAAAAGTCTCACGGATCACCATATCAAATACCTACGATAGATATAAGCCAAATTAAGCATGGGATACAAAAAGTGGGGCAGGGATGGAAACATGATATCTATTGTCTGACATCCTTTTCCTTCCATAGTGCTCTAGTTTGTTAAAATAGGACTTTGCAAAAAAATAATGGGCACACACCTAATTGGAACTAAAGATAACGGCGAAAATCTAGTCATTGCTGCTGGATCTATCTGAGAACTATCAGCCAGATCGAACATGAAGCCCTCACTTCCAGGACCACTCCCAACAACGCGTTGCCGCTTCACTTTCCAGTTCTGTTGCAACCTGCGGATGCACAAACACTCAAGTCAAAAGAATGTCAACTTCAGATGGTTTTTACGAGCTCAAAAATTTCTGCAACAAGGTGTACCTGATTAATGAACTGTAGAATCTAGTCTCTTTTTCAAACTGTTGCTCCATCGTTTTGGCGGATTGTTTGAAGTACCGAGACAAATGCTGGGAGATCCCCATACACATAAAGCATAATTAGAAACGGCAGAGCTTCAAACAACAACTACAGAAACATCCTCTATAACAGATCCTTTCAGCTTCGGGTTTTTTTTATTTGCAGAATCAGAAGACCTCCATGTCTTTATTCTATCAACAGAAACACTCTATCAAAGTAGAACATACCCGAAGGCGCTGGAGCTTGGTGGCAGCTGAAACCGCCATGTCAACTAGTATCTCATTTGGCTGCGACTTGGGCTTCGTTGTTGAGACAACCGTCACAGCGTCATTGGCCTCAACCTACAGCACAATTTCCAGCAGAGTCATATAAAGTTGGCCGCATCACATTCACTGGTAGTGGAATCAGGTGTGCATGAGCATGTATCGACCGTTCCAATGAGGTCGATGACGACGGAGAGTTCCTGCTGCGCCTGTTGCAGGCTCTCCATGAGTCCCTGCCAAGGCCATGCCTGCTGGGCGGCGTCTGCCTTGGCTGCTTTCTTGGCCTTCTTGGCATCCTTCTCGATGACCCAGGAGAAGTCTATGCGGCGGATGGCTGCGAGGCGCTGCTCCTCGTTGCTGGTGTCCCTGTAACAACCAAAGCGCAATGAGCAAACGAGTGAGTTTAGGGGCGATTTGAGCGGCATCGATTGGAGGCGGGCAGGCCTGCTTACGGTGGGTAGTGCTCGTTGCCGGCCTCGTCAATGGCCTCGAGGCGCTTGATGGGAAGCTTGTCAAGGTCAACCCGAACATCCCCTTCCTCCATGACGCCCCTTTCCCTAAGATCAGGGTAGACTTATCTAGGGTTCAGTGGAGCGCCCCCAAATCCATGCAATGCGAACTGCAGCACCTCCTTAATTGGAGATCGGCATGTGAGAGAGATCCAGCGATCCTGCGCGCTGAAGAAGAAGCAACCAAATGGATTAATGAACGGACGAGAGAGAGAGTTGGATTCGATGGAGGACCAAACCAACAAACTCTCCGAACAAGAGAGCGCATCCGGGCATAGCTATAGGACTGCTTACCGTCGAAAGAAAAACTCAATCCATGTAGAAACGGATCTCTGCTCCACTCCACTCCGCAATACTGAGAGACCGGAGAGCGGCACCGGCGGCTTTGCTCTAGGTTAGGACGCCGGAGTCGGCCGATGGAAGCAGGAAGCTTGCCGCGTCCGTGGAATGGGAGGGGGAGGCCAGACTGCGAGAGGATCCGCTGATGAGTAATGGGCCAGATTTTCTTGATCCCGCAGGCCGCAGCCCACTCCGGTATTCTTTTTTTTTTTGAGTAAAATGCGTATTTGTCCGGTAGTTTCAGACTCATAAAACTGCAAGTCGCTGCCATTAACACAGCTTATACGTATCCATACGGCTATTATCTTCATAATGTTACGTATTTTGATGACATGACGTGCGTACAACTATGACTCCTATGTGACTTGCTTTACTGTTTCATTTTGTATTTGTGTCGCTCCTATTGCTTTTATTTCTTTTGGAGAGGGACCAGGCCCGGCCCTGGCGGGGGGCGAGCGGGGCGGCCGCCCCGGGCCCCCGAAAATAAGGGGCCCCTCCCTGTGTACTATCCAGTATCCACATAGCCCATAGGCCTAAACCCGTAGAGAAGCCCGGCAGCCACACGGGATGAACACAACTAATTCGTTTCGTTTTATCGATCGACACACGTTCTTCCGCCGGCCGTCGGCTTCCCGTTCCAGTAGCACCAAGTCCTATGGATCGGCTCCTCTCAACAGGTAACACCATCGCTCCAGCAATAGGCTTTAACCTCTAATGATGCTTGGTGGCATGGCCTCCTGCAGTTCCACATCGCATAGAAGCCAACAGATCTAAGTTGAGCAGCTATCGCTTCTTCATAAAGCTCAAAGTTTTTCTGATTTCTTAGTTTCATGATTTTATGTGTGCCGTAGTTTTGACTTTGATTTCATTGGTAGAAGGTTCCTACTTTATTCATGACTTCCGAAATGTTGATTTTACCATGACCGGAAAAACAGGTAAACAAGAATGGTTCTCGTATCATTAAATCTGTATGACTTGAAGAGTTTCGATTCACAAATGTTATTTTGAGGTCGTGGATTTCCTCCAGATTTAATTAGGTGTACAACCACTACGTCAGATGAGCTATTGCTAATCGTAGCACTCATTTTCAAGTCCACTGAATTATTGTGATGTTGCTTTTTATTAATTTTTCAACGCACTTGAAGAAAAACATGTCGATTCTTATATATGCTAGTAATTTTGCTGCATAAAAGTTATTCTTTTTGCACAGAAGTAGTTCGTTCCTCAATATACATATTGAAATGTCTTTTATTCACTTATTGGGCTCTTTTGATTATGATATTTAGGATAAAAGGCCACCATGGCGCTTAATTATAATAGCTTGATGTTCTTACTAGGGCCCCCAATTTATATCTCGCCCTGGGCCCCCGAAATTTCAGGACCGGCCCTGAGAGGGACACATCGAGATGGTTGCTGGCCCAGCGATGATGACGTCAGATGCAAGCGACGAGGGTATCGATTATCCGAGATATGACATGCCGGATGGGCGACCAGCCAATTTAATCTGCCAGGAGCAAGTTCTATAGCTCCGAGACGAGCTCATTTGTGGAGGCTGTTGCAGCTCCTATTCGAGTTCCGGAACAGACGAAGACACTGCACCAGCTACCTTTGCCCGTTCCTTGCTGTCGTGATGCTAATTTCTCATTGATGTGTTTGTCTGTACAGAAGAACGCAACGGAGACGCTGCTGGATCTTCAAATTATCAATGTATAATGTAAATTGGAATAGCGTTGTATGAAGCATGCACAAGTAACAAGCCTTGCACTGATATAACGTATGCTGAAGCCATGACCCAAGGTTCCAGATGTGTTGCGATGGACCTCATCGCCGATGGAAGGCGCTCTCGCCATCCTGTATTACTTGCCGATCAGTCCTGCTCGATGTTTCTTTTCCGTCGTTGCTCGTTGCTCATGGTGCCGCCAGAGATTGTCAGTAGCTCTTTTCAAAAACGAGTACGTAACAGATGGAAAGATTTTGTTGGTATCGAGATGTGTCTGAGATCAAGCAAGTTGCACTCGATAGATTTTTTGGAATTCTAAGCTGAAGGTGAGTCATTGTACGTATAACCCATCACCGAAATAAGTAGTGTTAACGTAGTGTTATGAAGTTAATGGCCGCATCGATGACGCGTATGAGCTATCTTAACGGTCACGATTTGCAGGGTTCTCCTTACCGAGGTCCGATTTTACCAGTAACCATACCTATAGGTCCGGTTTTGTTGGACATCCAGTTTTCGGTAAAAAAAAAAAAAACAAATCTAGGTCCGGTTTTACCGATGCTCCAGCCAGTTCAGGGCGCCCATGCTGTATACACTCTCTTTTTCTTTTCCAACAGAGGAGTACTGAGTACTGAGTTCAAAAAAAAAAAAAAAGAAGAATACACAAAGTACTGACGAAAGGGTAATGTTCGAATGCATGTTTACAGCGGCGCTCAGCTCAGTTTCAAGAAGATTCCACATCTTCAGCCGCTAACAAGTCTTGACCAAATGGTAACCACAAGGCATGCTATTTAACAGACCACAGAGGCATGAAATAACCTGCGGACCTCATTAACATATAATACACAAAACAGTGACATAATAGCGCGCTACCATTCACAGGAGTTCTAAATAAACCTTTGCTGCTCGACACAATAACGGGCTACCATTCACAGGAGTTCTAAACAGACCGTTGCTGCTGCAATGGTCAAAAGTCCCAGTTCATCATAAACTTGAAATGTGACCGCTACAATTAACAGGACAGCCAGCATCAACAATACGCTCACTAACAACCAAGACGTCAACGTTTGAGCCATATATGCAAACAGCAGTTATGGAGGAGTACTAGTAGAAGACCCACCAAGCATCTTGTCAACTTGCGCCCAAAGGCCCTGCATATCCGCAAGAAGCTTGTCTGAAACAGGCTTCAGTCCATCCGCTGAGGTTGCATTCTTCAGAGATGATTGACGAGCCGAAATCATTTTCTCAAGGTTCTTCCTGACATCCGTAAGTGGAGGTCGTGAAGCAAGAGAACGTGGAGGTGAAGGCGCACTCAACTCGATTGGAGCCAGATCACCAAGCCTTAGTGTAGCAAACGGAGGCCCAAACTGACCAAGGAATTCTGCTCGATTGTACGCCTTCTCAGCTTCAGCTTTTTTTGCAAACACAACACGAGCACTGCGGGTCACTTCTGAAATATTTGTTTGAGCCTCGATCAAGAAGCCAAACTTGCCAAATGCAGAGAGTAGCTCCTCTCTGGAGGGCATAACAACACCAGGTGTGAATTCCACAATAATTTCCGCCGGAGCCACAAAAAATTGTAAGGTTTTCTTCTTCTTCTTCTTCATTTTTGGGGTACCATTAGTTGCAGCAGGACAAGTGCCATTCGCAACTTCATCAGAGAAATGATTTTCCATAGATGCAACAGTTAGCTTCGCCTTCTGGTTAGGTTGTTCGTCCTTTTGACAATCATCTTTGAGTGCACGGCTCACAGGGATCACATCTGTACCATTAATGTTCGTCAATTTCATATGCATTTCTGGCACCATGGCTTGCAGAGAAGCATAAGATTGCTGAACGGTGTGCATTTCTACACTTGTATGCTCTTTATTTTCCTCTACAACTTGATCTATGTCTCTATCCATAAGAGACTGTTCATCGCTGGCACACATATCTGCACCAACACTTTGCACATGCACATCTGCACCGACGCTTTGCACAAGCACATCATTTGCACCGACGCTTTGCACAAGCACATCATCTGCACTGATGCTTTGCACAGGGACATCAGCTGCGCCAACACTTTGCACAGGCACATCTATGCAAGCATTAGGTTTGGACTCCTTGGCTTTCTTTGAGACGTTTGTGACAGGTAAATCAGCAACACTTTGCGCAGTATCATCAATGCAAATCTTAGCTTCCGACCCGATTGCTTCCGTCTGAACACTCCTGGTAGGCACATCTACAAGGATACTTTGCACATTCGTCTCTGACTTTGTTGCCTCACCATTCTCTTTTGCAGATTGAACAGGCAAGTTGTTACCTGAGGCCTGCGGTGTCGTCACCATGGATACGCCACTTTGCTGTACCTCTGGTTCTGTTTCCACTGGAACAGCAGCTGAAATAGGACATTTGAACACCAATGGTTTGCTCTCATCATCTCCAAACTTAATCTCGACATTCTTTTTGGCAGATTGGTCAGACAATGTGTTATCCGCAGCCAGTGGTGTCTTCCCAGCAAATCCATCAACCTGCTGGTCGAGTTCAGATTTTGCTGCCCCTAGAACTGCCGCTGAAATAGCACATTTGAACAATGAGGGTTTGTGTTTCTCATCTTGCAACTTAGCCTCATCATTCTCTTTTGCAGGTTTGTCAGACAAGTTATTGCCCACAGCCAGTGGTGTATTCACAACAGATCCATCATTTGCTTGGTTCTGTTCCTGTCCTGGATTTGTTGCCTCAGGAACTGCATGTGAAATATCACATTTGAACACAACTGGTTTCAACTTCTCGTTCTTAACCCCAACTCCCAGACCCCTTACACCACCCCCGGCTTTCATTTGGCTCCTTATATCTTCCGCTTTCACTTGCCTGATAGGAACAGCATGAGTGATTGGTAAGCCACAGCCAGTTATAGCAGCAGGAAAGGATTTCTCCCTCTTCTTTTTCTTGATAGAAGAACCAGTACTCCCATAGTCATCTTTTTTCCTGCCCCTCTTTGATGAACAATTGCCTAGTTTCAGATCGGCTTGCGAATCAGAAATCACACCAGCGGCAGTCTCTACGTCATCTTTTCCAACGTCATGCGCCACTGGGGATTGATGCACCTCATAGGACTTGGTGTCAGGACATTTGAATTCTGAGCTTCTAAACGAAAGAAGAAATGATACTGCCGCCTTTGGAAAACGGCTCCCAAGGTGGACATCCTTCCCTAAGCCCAGTACCAATGACAAGACCTCTTCGACAACTATGCTGCCTGGCAATACCTCACTGTCATATTCCGCAGCGCTGGCCGCCAACGCCTTTGGCAAATCAGCTGCCTTGCGAGGTAGCACAACCACACCCAAATTGGTGTACGGTGGCGACAGGTATTTGCTCCTCTTACGCTCTCGCTTCCCGGATGTTCCCGCCCCGGTGGCACTATCATTCTTTTTCTCATCCTCACCTGCACCCACGTCGTCCATGAGAGCAACAGCCCTGTGTTTCTTCTGTGCAGGCGTCTTTTGTGGTATCTCCAATGCCTCATCCTCATCATTGGCATCAGCGAGCCACTCGTCATCCTCTTTGTCTTCGCCGGCAGGAACGTCAAGATCAATCTTGTCCACAAGCTCCTCCACCGTGCGCCGCGGGTGGTGCACCGCGCCACCAGGACCCCAGCCCTCCCCGAAGGCACGGACCCAGCTCTTGAGCCTGGCCCGGTCCACCAAACCGACGGAGGAGCCGACCAGCGCGGCATTGCGGAGAGCCGTGAGGAACTCCGCGGGCGAGAGATTGGCCGCCCCGACGACGATGACGCCGGCCTCGGGCGACGGCGGCGGGACGCAGCCGCAGGTGACGGAGGGCCG
>LAPY01000065.1:334198-351501 GCA_000970635.1 Eragrostis tef
TGTGAAGCAGGAGCCTGATTTAGTCGTGGAAGAAGAGTTGGGAAGTGAAAAGAAGGGTAAGAGGAAAAAGAAGAAGGGTCATGTAAAGTCGGAAGACCACATGGTGGAGGTGAAGGGACAAATAGTGAGTAATGGTTAAATTTTCCATCTATAATGTGAATTTGTTTCAACCAACTATAAAATTTGTAAACTGAGATGGTGCCTGATTTTTCTATCTGAAACATTGTACTGAGGATTGTCGGCTATGCTTTTGAACCATGGTAAATTCTTCACATTGCGATGTTTCCTGGCAATGTACTGAGCTTCTGGTTGCTGAAACATGCATCCATTTACATTGACGATTTCATTTCACAACTGCGGTTCTGCATTGTTTCGTTCGATCTTAGTTAAGTCCAACAGGAATGTATGTGCAGCCTCCTTTTTGCCATTTGATTCTTAGGCAGAGGCTTGTGGCCGTATATGTGGTGCTTCTCAAGCTTCCTTTTTGAACTTAGGCAGATTTGTCTCACTTTTATTGTTTTAATAGGAAATCCTATTTGACGCTCCTTGCAAAGGCTGTTGTGACTAGCTTGATTGAGCCAAATGGTGCTTCTGAAACTTCCTTTTTCAACATGGGCAGATTTGTCTTACTGTAGTTGTTTTAATAGGAATTTACATTTGACACTCATTGCAAAGGCTGTTAAGAGTTATGTTGAGATACTTTAGTCACCGAAGTTGCACCGAGTACAACAGCATCTTTGCAGATGAAAGTGAATGAAGATCACTGACATGCCAATGTATTCTTTCTGTGTTAATGACTTTCTTTTGTGTTATGTATCAGATCAGAAAAGAAGTTGTTTTCGAAGGAAGATGGAGCGAATTAAATGTTAGGTGGAAGCTGTTGAGATGTGTTAATCCTTTCTCCCGGAAGGATTTATTTGGAGTGTGAAACTGGTGCTCAATCAGGGAATAGCAATACCTTTATTTCCTCTCGTCGCCTGAGACCACAACCAAGGTGTCCCTGCACTGCAATAGAGTTTGGTGAAGCACTCTGCATCCAGAGGTGTGAGATATGGCGTCAGTGGAGGAGAAGACGCAGAAGAACAGAGTTCTTGTTATTGGCGGCACTGGCCACCTTGGCAAGCATATCGTTGCAGCTAGTATCCACCTTGGCCACCCAACTGCTGTTCTCATCAGGGATGACGCACCGTCTGACCCAGCAAAGGCGCAGCTTCTCAAGAGCTTCATCGAATTAGGTGCCGCTCCCCTCAAGGTACTAATCATCGTGGTAGTGTTCACTATGTTGTCCTCCCTATATGCCAACAAATTACTGAGTTCAGGTTCTATCTGTAGAGAATTGAACTGTTGATGTAAAGTTTTTTCTTTACCTACTAAAAATAACATGATGCTCCAATGTGATCTGTCCCGATATTTCAGTTCTCTTTTTTTCTCTCGTCCGATTTCCAATTCATTTGCGTTTGTAGATTTTATTTAAGCAGACAACCATCTTCTACAATAACATGTTCTGGAATGCATGCTCAAATAACTATGCATAACAAGAACATATTCTGTATGCACATGATACTTTTCTTCAACTGTTCTAGTATATGCATGCTAGGGTGACTTGTTCGATCACGAGAGCCTGGTAAAAGCCATCAAGTGTGTCGATGTTGTCATCTCAGTGGTTGGGCCCCGTCAGGTCAAAGAGCAAACAAGGATCATCGCTGCGATCAAGGAGGCAGGCAATGTCAAGGTCAGGTTACTGAATTTTCCTTTCATTTGCATATCCCAAAATTACTGGAGAGTTTGTTGTGCAGAGGTTCCTGCCATCCGAGTTTGGATCTGACGTGGACAATGTCCACACTGTGGATCCAGCGAAGTCATTGTACGCGGTCAAAGCCAACCTCCGGCGACTGATTGAGGCGGAGGGGATACCTCACACCTATGTCTGCTGCAATGGCTTTGCAGAGACATACCTTCCGAGCATCGGTGATGTTACAGCCGTTGGCAGTGGCCCGCCGGCCAATAAGATCACTGTTCTAGGTGATGGCAATGCCAAAGGTGAGTAATTTGAAGGACCTAGGAGGCATACATACTATTACGATTCTACGATAGTATCGAATAATCAGCTCGGTATTCTTGATGGGTGCACGGTTGCAGGGGTGTTCATGGTGGAAGAGGACATCGCTGCCTACACAATGAGGGCGGTGAACGACGAGAGGACGCTGAACAAGATTCTGTACATGAGACCGCCGGCAAACGTGTTGTCCCACAACGAGCTTATCTCACTGTGGGAGAAGAAGTCCGGCAGAACCCTGCAGCGAGTGCACATTCCAGAGGAGGAAGTCCTCAACTGGATCAAAGGTAATCACTACTGCCACCACAGCACGTTCGTGCGTGCAGCCTCGATCTCACAGTGCCCTTGCCATGGCTGTTTATCACAGATGCGGCGTTCCCTCTCAACATACTGCTATCCCTGGCGTTCTCCATCTTCATCAGAGGTGACCAGGCCAACTTCGACATCGACCCGACCATCGGCGTAGAGGCCACCAAGTTGTACCCCGACGTCGACTACACAACTGTTGAAGACTACTTTTCGCGCCTTCTTTAATTCTGATACAGACTACAGAACCATCCACCGTGCAAACATGGATGTTTGGGGTCATATGTGGACCCTGGTGGAAAATAACTCCTTAACAGGCTAAATAATTTTCTTGCTGGCTGCAGTTTGATAATCCTATGAGCTCCATGGACATGGATTTTTTCCTTATTTGCCAAATTTGATCGTCAGTATCTCATGGACTGCTTCCTTCAGTTTCAACCATGGTACTTGCAGTTTTCATGACTTGGTAACGAGTCACCAGCTGATCATCATACTACTGTCTCAGCTGTTGTAAATTTGTTGAAACATTGTGTTTTCACAGGAATAAAAGATCAGGCATCTCAAGGTGTTGCCGCCTACTGTCTGAAGACTTGTCAATCTACTTGATCACAAATCCGAAATGTTACTACAAACACTTTTATTTCCGTTGACCACAGAAGTCTGATACATCAACTGACGTGTTCCCGCTGTCTATTTTACGTACTCAAATCACAATCTACCTAGATGGTAGTATGTTGGATCGTGTCATCACATCACCAAACTTGAAACAGTAAAGTGCGGCACAGGAGCTAGAGAAGGGTCCATCTGCTGATGAACAATCTCGTGTTGCTTTCATTTCACTGCAAGGAACGGTCATTTCCTCTGCTTGAATCATTCGAGATTTACTTATACCACAACCGGTCAAGGCGCAGACGAAACAAATTGTTTTTTCTTCTTCTTTCCTTTGGAAACTAGTACGTCAGATCCTATCGTCATCCTTAATTCTTGCTCCACTTTCTTATACATACATGACGTCAAGACAAAGGCGCTGTGTAATTTACCTCTCGTTGTCTTGTCCTAACGTCATCACAAAGAATGAAAGAAATTTGTTGAAATGAGGAAGGCCTGCAAGCCGGCAACAGGGGACGAAAATAATTTGCCGTGCCAAATTTGCCTGGAAGAGGGCGCCACAGACTAACGGAAAGATGTTAGGTGAGAGTGGGCTGCCGTGAAAAGGAATCTCGACACGACCGTACGTCAGCTGGGAAGCAGAAAACGACCCAAGAGCTGATTCCTCGCTCACCTCTGTTTTGTCGAGCTTACTCCACGCCGGCAGGAACATGGACGTGCCGCTTGTTCCACTTGGCCGGGAACACGGACGGGTTCATTGTGTACGTACGGGTGGCCAATCGCGTCCAGGTGCTGTGCGGCAAAGCATGAACCAGTCAGTACAGATGGTTTGGTGGGACGAGAGGTGGAAGATGCGTCAGGAGGACGCCGGCCTGATGCGTACGCGGTCTCTCACCAGCCGTGCCTGGACCTGGACACGTCCCACCAAGAACAAGAACATGCATCTGGACGGGTTTTAGTGGAAACTCAACATTTCGCTACCAACAAGTTGCTGCTGACTTGAGTGACAGTGCTCGAAGTCTTGAGATAAATCACACGGAAAGGGGACAAAAAATAAAGACATTTACCTAAAATCGCTAGGCCAGCATGGCTTCTAGAAGTCTTTAGATCTTGTACTGTTGCATGATCTGACAGACACTGGCGCTTGAGTTCGGAGTATTTAAGGATTACCAGAGTGCAGGCAGCTCTCACACAGACCAAAGCAATTAAGCGAGTGAGAGTACTACTAGTGAGCAAGGCAGTTGCTGCCAATCCATCATCAGTCGAGCACGTCGCCGAGCCGAGTCGTGCAGCAAGATGGCGTCTGAGAAGAGCAAGATCCTGGTGGTCGGCGGCACGGGGTACCTGGGCCGGCACGTGGTGGCGGCGAGCGCTCGGCTGGGCCACCCGACCTTCGCGCTCGTCCGGGACGCGGCGCCGGCCGACCCAGCCAAGGCGCAGCTGCTCAAGAGCTTCCAGGACTCCGGCGTCACGCTCGTCACCGGCGACCTGTACGACCACGCCAGCCTCGTCAGCGCCGTCAAGGCCGCCGACGTGGTCATCTCCACGCTCGGGTCGCTGCAGATCGCCGACCAGACCAGGCTCATCGACGCCATCAAGGAGGCCGGCAACGTCAAGGTCCTTATCTGTTCGCTCCTTTTGTTCTTGCCTCCATCTCGATCGGTGCCTCGCTTGTTCCAGTTAATACTGATTGCGTTTGTACTGATAATAATTAGTGTGGTGAGCGTAGAGGTTCTTCCCGTCTGAGTTCGGCCTGGACGTGGACCGCACGGGCGCCGTGGAGCCGGCGAGGTCCATCTTCTCCGGGAAGGTGGCGATCCGCCGCGCCGTGGAAGCCTCCGGAAGCGGGCTACGGGCTGCCGGGCATCGGGCAGGCCCTGTCCCCCTCGCCGCCGACCGACAAGGCCGTCGTCCTCGGCGACGGCAACGCCAAGGTAGTGTTCGTGGAGGAAGGCGACATCGCCACGTACACGGTGCTGGCCGCCGACGACCCGCGCGCCGAGAACAAGACGCTGTACATCAAGCCCCCCGCCAACACGCTGTCGCACAACGAGCTGCTCTCGCTGTGGGAGAAGAAGACCGGCAAGACGTTCCAGAGGGAGTACGTCCCCGAGGACGCCGTGCTCAAGCAGATCCAAGGTCAGAACGACTCCAGACGCCATGGTCTGATGGCCGCTTTGTCCGATGCCCGGCGCTTTTGTTTTTAGTTAGAGCACGTGCTGAATCTGCTGATTGATCCTAACGATTTTTGTTGTGCAGAGTCGCCGATCCCGGTGAACATCATTCTGGCGATCGCCCACGCCGCGTACGTCAGAGGGGAGCAGACCGGCTTCGAGATCGACCCGGCCAAGGGGGTGGACGCCAACGAGCTGTACCCGGACGTCAAGTACACCACCGTCGACGAGTACCTCAACCGGTTCCTCTGAAGAAAGGGAAGGACCAATCTACATGCATCTGAATGATCTGATGGACCGCGATGACAGAGCCTACTTGTGGATGTGCTTTTCTGCTTCTGTTCGACGCTGCCGGGATACGTGTCTGGTCTGATCGATCGTGTTACCGTGATAATGGCGCCTGCTGTGCTTTCAGCTTCAGTTTGGTGCTTTGTACTACCGTGTCAGATGGTCCATGATGTTTCCATTTCATTCATTCCGGTGAACCTGTCTGGGGCATATGTGCTTTTATGTACTTTTTTATATCAGATGGTCAATAATGTTTCACAATGAAAAGAAAACACGTAAACCATGTTGAAATTCCTGCTATCCTGGGATTCCAAATTATTCCTTCCATTACACCATGTCTGTCCATGTCCATGGCTCCATGACAATCAGCAGCCCAAGAAAAAATTGCACAGATTTCGAAGTGCATGTCACGGTGTAAACCAGTGCAACGGTCTTTGTATACTCCCTCTGTTTTCCAGAGTAATCTAGTTCTGTGTTTGATCAAAGTTAGACATTACTATCTTTGACTATCATTTTTATTTATTTTTGCGAGGAATACTATCATTTTTATTAACTATGTAGCTTAATAGTGTATGAATCTAAAACACAAATTGCACGATTATTAACTATGTTTCCACTGTATGGAGGAACTGAAAACGTTTGGTTGGTTTCTTTACGAAAACTAAAATCGTTTGCTATGGTTTCTCCCAATTTCTATCGATAAACTGAAAGAGAAACCCTACCAAAGAAGGTCTAATGTGTGGTTCCTCCGTTGCGCATTCATGATGGTGTTGTCTTGTCTTTAGAAGAAATTAAATAATCTTCCCGCTTCTTAAAAAAAAAGAAATTAAATAATCTTGGACGGCTCATAGGCACGTCGTCGTCGTCTTCTTTTGTTACGTAAAACACTCCACTGAAGACCCTCGAGTCGAGCCTTGAGAGTTGTGCTGTGTGCTTGAAAGGAACTCCTGTCAGAAATAGACATGTTTTTAGGCCAATGTAAAATCATTACGAACAAGGACTTTTCCAGATAAGTATTTCTTTTTTCAAAAGACATGCTGTCACACCACAATATATAAATCGATTGTGGTCGGCTGTCCTCGTTAACGCAAACACGTCGTCGATTTCGCTCGAGAAAACCAGATCGGCACAGCTCATCTGATCCAATTTGATCCATAGCTGCAAAGATGCCTTTCTTACATAGTACTATACAAGCAAAATAAAGCTGAAACAAGGCGCACTCGACCCAGCTTCTATTAGGTTTTAAACCAAGAGCAAGTGCTGCCTTGAGCCATTCACATGACGTGGCACTTTTACTGAAACTCCTCGCGAGTCTGTATGAATGCTTAAATACGTCCTGCCGCTATGTTATAAACGAGAAGCACACTTAAGCATATGCATAAATCCTCTTTAGCTAGTGCAATGGCCAATGGACTGTGTATACCCTTTGCAGCTGCCAGTACAAAATGTCAAAAACACGCTAGAAACTTAAATCAAACCAAATGGCTGGTCCATCTCAATCAAATCAAACTGTACCTGATTAAAACCAAAACCCAGCAAGCAATTTAACCTACTAAAACATTAAGGCCAAAATGGAAAACCTGGCCTCCTAAAACCCAGTCCAGATGCAGATGCCCAACAAAGCCCAAATTACACATAGATAGCTAACAGTCAGGATAACTAATGCATCTCCTACATAGATAAAAAGTACCACAACATTACAGGTTTGTGCTGATAGTATTTCAAAACATAGAAACTAATCGATTCGTCATTTGTGACCTTGTGGTGCCTCAGGAAACAAATGGTTCTCACTTGCTTTTCCAGTGCAAGGAAGGTATATTGCACTTGGTATTGCAGGCATCACAGATGCACAGGACTGTATCCATGAAGGGTGGACGCTGTTCAGTTTCTTGGCAAGCTCAACATCTCTATCAGGATCGAAATAGGTATAATCTGCATCTAGCAATCCTTCTAAATCAGACCTGACCGCGCTGTGTGCATCTGGACTGTATAAACCTGCAAAACCATCTGTATCTCCGAAATGACCTCCAGATGCCGGATGCACAACATTGCTTCCTTTAGCCTCACAAAAAGAGCAACGACCAGTAAATTGGGGGTTATTCTCCACGGGGCAGCAACGGGGTGGACTCGGTGGAGCTTCAGACGAAGCCGCAGTCCAGTACTCAGCAAAGAAAAGGGTCCGCTCATTCTTCTCTGCATCATCAGGTGTTGCCAGAAAATTCACGTGATAAACATTTGAGCGACAACGGGACGAGGAATATGTCACCCCGCAGACAATGTCAAGCTTAAAGTTAGGTTCCCAAGGGTGCTGGTAGCAGTACTCGCGTAGGATTAGGTCCAACTTGGTGCGAATAAAGGACATGTTCGAGATCAAGTTGTCCTTCTTGCTGGACATCTGCATTTGTGCATAAGGTAATAGGGGGCAGGGGGCCTCCTCTGGCACGGACACAACATTGCGGACTTCCTCAACGAGAATCGTTTTCAGCTCGTTCCACTTAAAATCCGGGAGCTTCTCACCCGCTGATGCTGACAACAAGATCCGCAGGCGGGTTAGCATTTCGCCGGACAGGGAATTGAGGAATGACCCACATGCAGCGTACTGGGGGTGTTTGGCAGCCTTGGCCACGTCAGTAAATTCCGGGAGAGGAAATCCAGACAAGTCGCAGCGTGAGGAGGAGATTCGCTCAAAGGCCTTATGCTTCGTGGCTTCGTGGCCGAGGGCGGCAACAAGGCCGTCAAGGGAACGGGACTCCATGCGAGCCATGTGTACGGTGTCGAGGATGCCTCGCGGTAACTCGCCCGGTGCAATCGGGAAAGCAATTTCCTCATATTTCTGGCGAAAGGGGAAGGCAGTGTCATACCAGATAGAGTTGAGGATGATGTTGGACACAGGGTCCAAGGGGCCATAGCAGTGTCCAGCAACGAGCAGGGCTCGGATGAGTCTGCCGCTAATAGCACAGCTGGGCAGCACGGCGAGCGCCTTGATGTAAAGGGCATGGATGGTGTCGAGCAGGCACAGCTTCAAGCTCAGCAAGTGCTCGCATGGCGAGTCATCATCATCCCTTGCGCGAGGTTGCTTGCCCCCTCTGCAGGTCGTGACCACCGCTAGGCACTCCGATAGCTTCGTCTTCACTTCTTCGTTGCGCAGTGTCGGTTCGAATATGTACTTGGGTTGGTCAGAACGCTTGGGGGCGCTCACGATCGAGACTTGGACCACAATGCCATCCCCAATGGCGGTTGAGATCAGCAATGTGCCATCATCAAGACGTCTGCAAGTGTCGTCATTTGGACGGCACCAGAACTGAAAGCTGACCGGAGGTGGCGACCACTTGCTGGCCAGAAAATTCTTGATTGCATTGACGTCGTTGGCGCTGAGTGCCTTCCCTTCCCGCAGGGAGTTGATGAGACCGAGCATGGGCTCCGGGTACTCGGACGTCATCAGCTGCGCCAAGACGTCCGGCGCGGGGTGTCGTGCTCGGATCGCGGCGATCCTGAGGGCGGCCTTGATCTTGCCTCCGTCCGGAAGCAATTCCACCGGCGATTCGGAAGATGCGAAGCGGTCGTGGCGGACGAGGTTGACGGCCAACGAGAGATCGAAGGAGGCCAGGGATACGTATCGCTTGGCCTGGGCATCGCTGATGTAGCGGAAGTAGTGGGTCATGAAGGCGAGAAGGCCGGAGAAGGAATCGGAAGCCACCGCGAAAAATTTGTAGTTCCCGCGAAACCTCCCGTGATGCCGATCGGCGTGTGCGCGCTCCTCTCTGTATTGCAGGAGGGCGACGGCGTTGAGGACGATGTTGTTGACGGGGTCGGCGAGGCCGAAGCAGTGGCCGCCCTCGTGGATGCAGTCGAAGAGATCCGGCATCTCCTCCAGGGGCAGCCGGCGCGCCGCCTCGGCGTAGAACTCCTCGATTCTCCGCATGAGAGTGAAGAAGTCATCGATGGGAGGCCGGCTGTCCTCCTCCCCGTGGAAGCAGGAGAAGCTCCCCGTCCCAGGCGAGACTCCCGGATTTTGGGTTCCCATCGGGGAGTCGACCAACACGTCGATATGGCGAATCTTCGACGGGTCTTGGCGTCTTCCGTTGCGGTGGAATTGGGAGTTTCCGGGATCTAGTACGTATTTTGGGACATTTTTCGCGGGTCTGGCTAGGTAACAGAGTCGGTAATGCATGGTCCAAAGAAAAAAATGGAAAGGTTTAATTGCAAATTCCACCCCATAAGTCCGTTTGTTGCAAAGACCACCCCACCCCACCCTATTTTTGTTGCAAAAACCACACCGTTTTTCATGTACTCTCTCAAATAAGCTCAAAATTTTACCGTTGACGCTTGAATACATGAGTCGATTAATTTAGCATGAGCTGAGTTTTGAAATTTGGCCGTATCTTATACTGTTGTAGACATACCGCACTAAAATTCACTGCTTATTTTGTCTTTTAAACGTCTATAACTGTAGCTGAGCGTAGCAAATTCAACTGCTCAACGGTCCCACCATTACCGTACACATGTGCGAGACTCGAGTTAGGAGCTAAACTTGTATTTTCGTGGCATTTTTTAGCCTATTTGAGAGAGTGCATGAGAACTGGGGTGGTTTTTGCAACAAAACTGGGTGGGGTGGGGTGGTTTTTGCAACAAACAGACTTATAGGATGGAATATCAAACTAGAGGCAACTTATGAGATAGAATTTGTAATTAACCCAAATGGAAAAGGAAAAAAAAACTAACAGAGGCGGTAAGATTAGGCACGAGCACAAGCCGACAAATGTCTGTTAGGACTCCGGTTCAGATGGAAAAGTGTTAGGTTCAGACTCGGACCATCTTCACTCGGGGGGTGGACGCCATGCAGCGAGCTGTACTGGACAGCCGGACACCAACTGTCCACTGTCGACGAGGGCATCAAACGGTTCCTCTGAAGAACGGAAGTCATACCTACACACACATATGAATCTGATCTGATCGACCCTCTCCTGGTGATAAGGGGGCCTTCCTACTACCCGAGGTCTCCAAATTACTCCCGCCATTTCACCATTCATGTATTCGCCCCCACCCCAAGTCCCCTGATCTTTTAACGTAATAGATTCTAGAGTTGAAAATGTAGTACCAAAGGTCAAAGGGAAGAGATTCTAACGTTAGGATAAACATTGTGCAATTATTTTAGAAGTAGAAGGTTAGTGTGAAGCTGAAATGAAAGGTATTGTAGTCTTTTACTTCCGCTCTTATTTTTGTTTATGATCTCTTATATATCGAGACGGATGAAGAAGAACATACACAATGCACGAAATATGGAATTGCAGCGAAGGAGAAGCTCACAAGCGAGGTTTGCATCCGCCATCACCTAGACCATAGCTGTCAATGAAAGAGGCAGTTGTACAATAGTAGATGGACTAAAATGCAAATTTGTCTATGGGTTATAACCATAAATCATACCAAGTAATGAGGGGAGGTGAATGCAAAGTGAAAGTTTGGTAAATTTTGGTTTCATTCGGGCGTGCGATTTTTCTTAAGGCAAAATCTTTTATATGCCATTGCTTAAATCTATAATCTACCTGATCCTCCATCGGTAAAACCAGGGATTAGAGATTTAACCGATGACATATAAGGGATTTTGTCCTTCTTAAATGTATTTGCAACGCAATACAACAATAATCTTGACAATGGAAATTATGTAGGGAGCAAGTACTAGTAACAAAGCTAGAGAATTATGACTAGCATACCTTAGTTGCGATGTGGTGTCCCTCTAGAAGCAGCATCATGACAAGCCATAGTGAGACACACACAAGACGCTGCGGCATGAACTGTGAATAACTAGGCGACGACATTTCCGTTGGAGATCGAAACAAGCAATGGTCGCACAAATATGGTTGGATGCTTTGTACGTGGGGTGGGGTGGTTTTTGCAACAAACAGACTTATAGGATGGAATATCAAACTAGAGGCAACTTATGAGATAGAATTTGTAATTAACCCAAATGGAAAAGGAAAAAAAAACTAACAGAGGCGGTAAGATTAGGCACGAGCACAAGCCGACAAATGTCTGTTAGGACTCCGGTTCAGATGGAAAAGTGTTAGGTTCAGACTCGGACCATCTTCACTCGGGGGGTGGACGCCATGCAGCGAGCTGTACTGGACAGCCGGACACCAACTGTCCACTGTCGACGAGGGCATCAAACGGTTCCTCTGAAGAACGGAAGTCATACCTACACACACATATGAATCTGATCTGATCGACCCTCTCCTGGTGATAAGGGGGCCTTCCTACTACCCGAGGTCTCCAAATTACTCCCGCCATTTCACCATTCATGTATTCGCCCCCACCCCAAGTCCCCTGATCTTTTAACGTAATAGATTCTAGAGTTGAAAATGTAGTACCAAAGGTCAAAGGGAAGAGATTCTAACGTTAGGATAAACATTGTGCAATTATTTTAGAAGTAGAAGGTTAGTGTGAAGCTGAAATGAAAGGTATTGTAGTCTTTTACTTCCGCTCTTATTTTTGTTTATGATCTCTTATATATCGAGACGGATGAAGAAGAACATACACAATGCACGAAATATGGAATTGCAGCGAAGGAGAAGCTCACAAGCGAGGTTTGCATCCGCCATCACCTAGACCATAGCTGTCAATGAAAGAGGCAGTTGTACAATAGTAGATGGACTAAAATGCAAATTTGTCTATGGGTTATAACCATAAATCATACCAAGTAATGAGGGGAGGTGAATGCAAAGTGAAAGTTTGGTAAATTTTGGTTTCATTCGGGCGTGCGATTTTTCTTAAGGCAAAATCTTTTATATGCCATTGCTTAAATCTATAATCTACCTGATCCTCCATCGGTAAAACCAGGGATTAGAGATTTAACCGATGACATATAAGGGATTTTGTCCTTCTTAAATGTATTTGCAACGCAATACAACAATAATCTTGACAATGGAAATTATGTAGGGAGCAAGTACTAGTAACAAAGCTAGAGAATTATGACTAGCATACCTTAGTTGCGATGTGGTGTCCCTCTAGAAGCAGCATCATGACAAGCCATAGTGAGACACACACAAGACGCTGCGGCATGAACTGTGAATAACTAGGCGACGACATTTCCGTTGGAGATCGAAACAAGCAATGGTCGCACAAATATGGTTGGATGCTTTGTACTTCGTATCAGATTGGTCTATAATGTTTCAATTTCACTCATTCTGGTGAACCTTTATGGGGGCATATGTTCTCTTATGTATTGTCATAAGAAGAAAAAGGCAATCAATGTGAAATACCTACAATCTCTAGACTTTAAATTATTCCCCCAATTCAACCATGCATGTCTGTCCTTAGTTAACTTTATAAGATAATCGGGAAAATATATAGGGCCGATTGGTTATTTTGCTTTCCAACTTCGCCTCGTCTGGCTCGACGGGCTAGGCTTGCCAGCGCCAGAGCGGTTTTGGGCTCACTCGATCTAGATCGAGCAAATTCCTTGGTGACACAAACAGCGAGGCAATGAGCACAACAATCAAAAGTCTTACTTATTGCTCAGCTAAGCAATGCAAGCTGAAAACCCAGTAGTGAATAGAAACGTGGAAACTATAATCGTAGACCATCGGATCTGAAGCATGCGGCTCGAGATGTCCAAGCTATGTTGCACTCGATCTATCTTGCATTTAGCCCCTGCACGAGTGCAACATAGCTCTTTGTATTGTTGCTCTTCTCAAAGTGCAGAGAACGCACCCATCCTTCCTCGTTTGGCCTTGCTATCACAGCCAAGAAGAGATCAACGATGATTCAAAGGAAGAAGAAGAGAGCAACGATCGCATGTTTGTTACTGGCACATGTCCGTGGTCTTCTTGGCGTCATGGCCTGAGTCACGTACGCCACGTGCGAGGCCGCCACCGTCATGTTTCCCTCTTCTTGACGGGTGCAAGGTCATTCTGATTGAAATATGTTGTGCGACTTAACATAAACGAATCAGTCTTTGCTGTCTTAATTTATCAGTATTTAGAGTTGTTGCTGCCAAAACTGACAATTTGGACCGGACAATTCTTTAGATCGGATCGTTCCCACAGGCGATGGCAAAAAAATGCAAAGTTTTATATTTTAAAGATCCATTCACTGGGCTTGATCTGAAGGTGAATGGAACTTAAGCATGTCACTTCGAGACAAAGGAATCAGGCATTTTAACTTACAAACACCAGAGTTGGACATCATTTAGATAACAAGCATTTGAATTTATAACAAAATAACCATTAGTTAGGTGAATATAAGCCGAGTGATTAAAGAAATTATGATCGAATTGTCAACACCAAAACAGTAGCCTTCCGTGGAGATCAATTCATAAACCATGACTGTACTGCTCCGGTTTGATACAATAATATCAACCGCCTACTGCTCCAATTGTGTCCCAGCAAAGGCAACTAGCTGTGTTCTAGACCAGAACCAGATCATAATTAGAGAATGAATTGCGCTATATACGCACAGAAGAAAGCACTAGCATAGGATCAATTTAATTCGTGAACCGAAGTCAGAAACAGGAGTATTCATCCTTCTTCTAACTCTAGATATGAATGAAGTATTACACTTGGTATTTAGCACATCAAACATCCTCCACTGTATCTTGTTCCCCTTTGATGCTCCTACCAGGGTAGGTCGGGAATCAGTCTTTTGAAGAACTGCTGCTTGCACCACTCTTCTTCCCACCATATTTCTGGCAACATAATTGAGGCAAATCATGAGAAATGCGACAACCAACGCTGTACTTAACAATAAGCTGCAACTGGACAAGCAGTTCTTGACTATTTAAACACACACACGAAAGTGATCTATGTATGGGCGAACGATAACGTCTAATGAACCCAAGACTGATGGTTAAATAAAAATCAACGTGTCGTGGATTCCCTGTATGTCTTAATCATGCAGTTCCCATAATAGCCTCATCAGATGACTTTCAGCACAAGAACGTTCAGCAAGAAAAGAAAAATCAGCAAATTTAGCAATATATACTGACCTGCTTCCCAATATTGAAGGGCACATACTTGTATTTGATCATATGCACAATCTGGCGCTTCATTGTAAGGACGAAGAGAACAATCCAGTAGCAGAGGAGAATGGGCCAGAAGACAGGGACATCAAATACAGAGAAGAAAGTCATCACAAAAGCTACAACAAAAGCTTTTGTGATTGCATACCTGAAAGATAAGGAAATTAATATTAAGGTACCTTGCATTGAACTAAAGACTGATATTCAGAATCCAAATTCAATGGACTGAAGCGGTCATTTTAGAAAACTGGCTAAAGGAGCAATCGTCCATTTCTATATTTTTGCATGCTGCGCTATATCTAATTCACATCAGATAGAATAAACTGCATTCCTAAACACAAAACTATAAGCTTTGAAGACAACAGAAAACAGGCACAGCACTACATACAATGCATTGATTTATGCAATCTACCAGTGCCCTTTTTTATTCACAATAAAATCATGCGGCTGTAACAGTTTAATGAGTTGATACGTCTGGTGAAGTAAAAAACATAGTAAGGATGAATACCGATGTAGACCAAAAACAGAACCGAAAACTCATGAAACCATGACTTCTTTAGACAAAAAAGAAAATATTTCTAACTTGTTCTTGGAATAAACATCATCGGAAGAGTAGGAGACACAAAACCAAGAAAATGAGTCAAATTACCAAATAAGGAGCTAAGTCATGAATATTTTACTAGTATTTACATCCCAAGTACTACAGATATCTCTGAAAAAACAATTATGCATCTTGATTACAAAGACCTATGTGCAACAAGATGGTAAGGACGAAGGTCACAAGGCCATAATATACAACTTATAACCCTTGCACAAAGCACATAGCAACATGAGCATTGATATAGAGCACTAGGCACTATAAGAGATCTCAAGTTTCTGAGTGTGGAATTAACCTGAACTAGGACATAATGTACCTGAGTGACTAAGTTCTAGCTGCCGTATGGAACTAAAAAAACATAAACTATATTATGCACTGGGCTTACGATGACCGAGGAATATCAACAAAGAGCCAAAATGGAAAGCAGAACAGCAAGAATCACCTTAAACTTCAGAAATTTTGACTGATCCAAACAGAGACAATGTAAAGAAAACTATCAACTAAAACAGATTTACTTCAAAGTAATTATAATTTCAGTGAAGAAGCCAATGCACCAGGCACGTGAACAGTTCATAGATCAATGTTATATAAGGTCTACTTCTTGCAGGAAGGGCCAGCACCAATAAGAATCATATCTCTTCATTGTCTGGTGGTACCACAAGGCCAATGAAGCATGTGTAAACATCTCACCTATTAAAATCCTAAAAGACAGAGGCGGCATGGAGTTTTAGTTTATTTGGGCTACATAACCACGGCTTGGGAGGCGAGTGACAGGCTTCAAGGTTTGGTTGGGTTGCTGGAGGATATGTGCATGCGGATACCAAGTCCCAGAATCAAATACTGAAGATCTGGTACCATAGGGTGTAGGGACCCCTACCTTTTAGCTGGTAAGCAAAGTAGGAAAGGGGAAATAAGCATATGCAGCTTCTTCGTCGCCTCTACCAATGTTTTCATTTCGCATACAATTGTCGGTGCATTAGTTAGCAATTCTAATGCCATAGCCACATGTTGACAACAACGCAGGATGGGAAACAATGACCATATATATCATCTTAGATCGAGTACAGTCGAAATTTCCACATTCCAGTAAACTGATTGGACATGTTTATGCCCATTGTGACCTCAATTATGCTGCGGAACATACAGAGTCATGTACATCACACATTAACATGCCAAAAAAGGGTTGCTACAACAGGCCAAATGAAGATGCAAAACAAATGTTAAAAGTCCTTAGATTAGAGTGCAGCACCATTCAAGGATTGTGAAACTAATTTCATAGCAGCATGATTTGCAATTAGCCAATTATCTATCCACAGTAATTAAACATGATATTGGCTCCGCACAGGGTAGCATGACAAACCCCCTAACACAGAAAATTTATACTATAGGTTTGTGATCTTGCCGACCTTTTCTTTCTTGTAAAGCAGTCAGCCACCTGCTATTTATTTTTCATCTACTGCATACAAGGTCCAAGGGGATGAGAGGAGCTCCTACAGGTTTTGGTTTCCTTCTCACTGATTCATAGAGCCCAAGGCTGCTTTACGACTAATGTGTGGGCTCAGCTTGAGCCACTGCGTAAAACAAAGTGCATCCGTGCAGTGTTTGCTGCTACTCAACTCTCATCAGAGAACCAGGAGTATCGGCATGCCACAGCTAGTTGACCTATGTGAAAAGGATGTCTTTTATTTATTATTAGGTGGGGGGGAAGATCATCAATAGTAAGCAACATAAACATATGGTGTGCAGAAAGGGATGCTTATTTGGTTTCAAAAATGTCCAATCAATCTGACTTGATTACGATTAGCTTTGGTGTGGCTACGATGTGAGCATGCGATACGAGCTTAACAAGTTAAGTAACTACATCCAGGCTGATCCGATCCTCACCCCATTCCAGCGGGCAAACACATACAGATAGGGGAGCAGGTCGCACGAGCAGATGCAACAAGCACATGGATCTGAGGCAGATCTGGTAGAGAGGAGGCGGGATCTGACCAGAACTTGAACTCGGGGAGGCGCCTGATGAAGGGCTTGAACTCGTCGGAGCCGCGGGTGGGCAGGGCCGGGCCGTCGGCGGCGGCGGAGGGGTCGAGCTCGGGGTCGACCATGGGGGAGAGGAAGCCGATGAGCAGGTTGAGGAGGTAGATCCCGAGGCCGTAGGTGACGATGTAGAAGCCCTGCACCAGGTAGACTCGCAGCGCGTAGATGGCGGCCACCGCGAGCGTGCCGAGCCACCGCCCCGTCGAGTGCGGGGTGGAGCGG
>LAPY01000065.1:364023-375459 GCA_000970635.1 Eragrostis tef
CGCCGACGGCGACGGCGCCGTCGACGACAACGTCAGGGACATCGTGCTCGACAACTTCTCCGTCTCCGCGCGCGGCAAGGAGCTGCTCAAGAGCGCCTCGCTCAAGATCTCGCATGGCCGCAGGTACGGCCTCGTCGGCCCCAACGGCATGGGCAAGTCCACCCTGCTCAAGCTCCTGGCCTGGCGCCAGGTCCCCGTGCCCCGCAACATCGATGTCCTGCTCGTGGAGCAGGAGATTATTGGCGATGACAGGTCGGCCCTCGAGGCCGTCGTTGCGGCTGATGAGGAGCTCACAGCTCTGCGCGCCGAGCAGGCGGAGCTGGAGGCCTCTAATAATCCTGATGACAATGATAGGCTCGCAGAGGTGTATGAGAAGCTCAATCTCCGGGACTCGGATGCTGCCAGAGCCCGTGCATCCAAGATCCTTGCAGGTCTAGGTTTCGACCAGGCGATGCAGGCGAGATCGACAAAGTCATTTAGTGGTGGCTGGAGGATGCGCATCTCACTCGCCCGCGCGCTCTTTATGCAGCCAACACTGCTGCTCCTCGATGAGCCGACTAACCATCTGGATCTGCGTGCTGTTTTATGGTTGGAGGAGTACTTGTGCTCGCAGTGGAAGAAGACGTTGATTGTGGTGTCCCATGATAGGGATTTCTTGAATACAGTGTGCAACGAGATCATACACTTGCACGATAAGAGTCTGCATGTCTACCGTGGTAATTTTGATGATTTCGAAAGTGGCTATGAACAGAAGAGGAAGGAGATGAACCGCAAGTTTGAGGTGTATGAGAAGCAGATGAAAGCAGCCAGGAAGACTGGTAGCAAGGCTGCACAAGATAAGGTTAAAGGTCACGCCCTGTCGAAGGCTGCTAAGGAGGCTGCAAAGAGTAAGGGAAAAGGGAAGAATACAGCAGATGACGACGATGACCAGAAACAGGTGGCTGTGCCACAGAAGTGGCGTGACTACAGTGTTGAGTTCCATTTTCCAGAGCCTACAGAGCTTACACCACCTTTGCTTCAGCTTATAGAAGTCGGATTCAGCTACCCTAATCGGCCAGACTTTAAGCTGTCTGGAGTTGATGTTGGCATTGATATGGGAACTCGTGTAGCCATTGTTGGGCCCAATGGGGCAGGGAAATCTACCCTGCTTAATTTACTTGCTGGTGATCTTACACCAA
The DNA here is from genome assembly GCA_000970635.1 of Eragrostis tef. Classification (NCBI taxonomy): domain Eukaryota; kingdom Viridiplantae; phylum Streptophyta; class Magnoliopsida; order Poales; family Poaceae; genus Eragrostis; species Eragrostis tef. The sequence continues at coordinate 365,202 of LAPY01000065.1, forward strand.
CTGAAGGCGAGGTGAGGAGGAGCCAGAAGCTGAGGATTGGGCGGTACTCACAGCATTTTGTTGACTTGCTGACAATGGAGGAAAATGCTGTTCAATATTTGCTTCGACTCCACCCTGACCAAGAGGGAATGAGCAAGGCAGAGGCTGTCCGTGCGAAGCTTGGGAAGTTCGGTTTGCCAGGACACAACCATCTCACTCCAATTGTTAAATTATCTGGTGGTCAGAAGGCTCGTGTCGTATTCACTTCAATATCAATGTCACACCCTCATATTCTTCTGCTTGATGAGCCAACAAATCACTTGGACATGCAAAGTATAGATGCATTAGCAGATGCGCTGGATGAATTCACTGGAGGTGTTGTCTTAGTCAGCCATGACTCGCGATTGATATCTCGTGTTTGTGAAGATGAGCAGAGGAGTGAGATATGGGTTGTGGAGGATGGCACAGTGAACAGGTATTATGGCACGTTTGAGGATTACAAGGATGAACTCATGGAAGAAATCAAAAAGGAAGTTGAAGAATAATGTGCTTCTAGCGAGCACATTTGAGGATTACAAGGATGAACTCATGGAAGAAATCAAAAAGGAAGTTGAAGAATAATGTGCTTCTAGTGAGTTGTGCATTGCTTGTTCTTTATAGAACAAGCTGTTTTCTTGCCCTAAAGAATCATGTACTACTAGCGGGATTTGTTTTCTTTGGTTTGCAGAGTTTCTATGGTTAAAGTGAAAGACACTATACAATGTGATGTGTTTGCTCTTTTTTTACTTTTATGGTATAAGAGAGTTTTGACTATTTGATAATATTTATTTATATGATTTGGTGCAGCAAGATATGTTTGGTGATATACCTTCACATGGTCCCTTAGCCTGATAAATATCCGTCTGTTATGAACTGTGTAAGCATATGGTAGCCTGCGTATTCATTTTAGCTTTTGTAAAGACAAATGCATGTCATGAGTCGTATATGTATTATTATGTCATATATATTCAACATTTCTCTCTCACTGCTCCTTATGTTAGTTATTTTTGTAAGTGGTTATACTAATGTGTGGGAAACATTGTGCCCATACGTAATTGCTACAAGTTGAAATGTGTAAATATATGGCCTGGAAATGATTACCTGATCTATGATGCGTAATTTCTTTTTCTGCAATTCTTGTTCCAGCCTTTTATGCCAAGTGGCCACCCAAATTCTGAACCAATATGAAATATCTGAATTGTGAGATCACACATTTGCAAACTGCTTGCATGGTTGAAATGCAGAAGTCTGCAAAGAACTGGTTCCTTGATATCATGTTCTTGAATGAAAACAATAACCTCCTTCATTTTATTTGTTTTTCTGTCTATCGTTATCAATATGATATTGTTTTGCGTCTATCATTATCAATAATAACCTCCTTGATATCTGTCTGATTTGGGGACTGGTCCACGATGTAAAATCTACAACATGGGCATTTATGGGTGTAGCTGATCTTATAGAAGGTTTGCATCTGCGAGTATGTTAAAAATTTTATTTAAAGGACAAATTGTGAAACTGTAGCTCAGTCACGAAGCAGAGTTCTTTTGTTGGACGTTTTTGAACAGTTAGGCTTACTATCTGTTGGTAGATATCCAACCATCCTTATGTCTGTCAATCAGTTGTAGGCTCTGGTTTGTTTCAAGTTTCTGGAAATCAGGTAGCATCTGTTTTTAGGATTTGTTGCATATTATGGTGGTGATATAATTGTTCAGAGCTATCTTAGCCTCTTATTGTTCTTGGTATAGGCGTACTTTGGAATGCGATAGTTTTATCCGGGATCCTGATCCTACGAGCCTGATTATTTGTATGAGTTATGTTTGCATTCTTTTGTTATGCTTCGTGCAGTTTGACTATCAGTAACTTTTAAAGTATTTAGTTTGGGAATATGTAAATGATATGCAAATACTTTCCTTGAAGAATACTTTAGTGATATTTTAGTTTGTTTGGTTTTGTAAATTTATTTTAATAGAAATTGTCATGGTCATAGTTGTATTTTGGAGGCTCTCAGTTTTCTAAAACAACAACTGTTAGCAGTATATATTTCACATTTTGTCTGACTTTAGGAGTGCCCTTAACTGTTAGCTAATTATGTTTTCTTGCAGGTATTCAAATGTTATGGAAGACTAGATGGAGAATCTGTTTATAGCTGTTTGTATTTGCAAATTATGCAGAATGACATTTTCAACTTATAGCTGTTTTTTAAAGGAATTATCTGGTATTTTAGCCTCAACCGTGTGTTCTCTTTCTTTGTATATGTACTAAAACTAGAGTGTCTGAACTTTTTGAAGCTTATGCCGGTATGTACATATTGTTGTCTACTTAGAGAGTGCTCTCAACTCTATAGGACATGGCTTAATGCTTGAGTTCTGATTCCAAATCATAATTACTTACATGTGCATTATGCTGCATTGTAGAGTCAGCAACTGTGGCTTTTTTAGTTTGTTTCTTCACGATTTAAACTTCAAAAGAATTTGGGGTAGTGTTGCCAACATAGTACGTGGCCTCTCAGCAGGTTTTGGGATATCTACTGGAAAAACAGGAGCATGTGAAGATGACAACCAGGGTTTTTTATTTGTCAAAAATATGAACTTTAGCATTGTAGATCTCACAAGATTATGGGCAAAAAAGGGGCACACTGCACAAGTAGTTTAACATGTGAAGCCAGAATTCATCTCTTTGACCTTTTGCCTTTATTTTATTGCATAGTGAATAATTCTGAAAAGCATACCTATTGTAGTGTGCATGCTTGGTCGACGCAAGCGGCAATCACACCATGCGGGGCCATGCCTATCTACTGCAGCCAAGCTCCAGGTATGATGTATCCCCCTTTCGATGCGGGCGCAATGTTACGTACGTTATTTATCTGTAGCATTCATAAGGTGATGAGATCATCTTCCATACAACAGGGCACTGAGTTCAAAAATGAGGTGCCTTTTTTTTTCCCCTTCTTTTTGGCTTTCTATTCTGTTCACATTCGTTCGTTTCTGCATATATATTATTGTTAGAAAAGAAACTTTCTAGCATATCTATAGTAAGGTTGAATCTTTTTATCACTCTTGATTCGGTGCAGTAGCTTGTTGTGAGATATGTAAAACAAAACATGGAACAGATTATTGAAGCTATTAGGATTGCTAAATAAGAAGGCCTTTCGGTGTCACTAGATCTGGCCAGTTTTGAGGATTGAATGCAGCATTAATAAATTGATTGCTCACTTGAGGCCAACTTTGTAAAAACTGTTTGATTTTAATTTGGTTATCGACATTCAAATGGTTCAGGACTATGGGTCGAAACTCATTGACCTTTTGGAGACCAGAAAAAATAACCTTTGCTTTGCCAATGAGGATGAAGCTAGAGAACTTATTGGGTAATTATCTCTGCCATCACACTCCTATCTAATTGTATATAGTTAGGAAAGGAACAAAAGGATGACTAGAAATTTTGGAGTCAACAATAGTAATACAAGAAATGAAGGAAAACATATAGAGTTTAGCGTGAGACGAGTGTTCCTTCCAACTGATAATTGCCTAGTGTTGACTATAAACCTGTAAGTAACAGCAATGATGGATAGATGGATGCAGATTCTTCATGCGTTAGCCATCAGGAAGAGCAATGCAGTGGACACGACTGGAGCAGGCGATCTATTCGCGAGCAGGTGAAGGGGCTTCCATTGGAGGAGTGCTGCAAGGTCGGTGCAGTGGCGGGTCGGTGATCAGGGGTCTTGGCGGGTCAGTGATCGGGTCTTGGCGGGGAGGTGTGAGTCGTGCGACCAGAGAACTGGCAATGGATGTACAAGCAGATGCACGCCAAGGGCTGGCTGCTTTGGGACCTGAAGAACTGATTGCTCCTAAAGACTCAAAATAGGCCCTTATTCACCCTGCCATTATTGATTGTTGCAGTTGCCTTCCCTGTTACTAGAATACAAGTTTGCCGTGCTTAATTTTTGGTACGTCAAAGGGCAGGCAGGCAGGCTAATTAGTTTATTCTGTGGAAGCTAAGGTTGATCAAATGAAAGTACAGTATGTTACTGCACTTGAAGAGTTGCAATTGCCTCTCCTTCCGAGGAAATTGGTTATGGTCTTGCGGTTAAGCTTACATTTTTTACTATTTTATTCTTTGGTTTCAGTTTTCTGTTTCAGCAATCGAATTTAATACGTCAACCAGTTTATCAAGACTGATATGTGTCACTTTGACAACAGTATGAGATGTATTGTAAGCTTGTAACCATACTTCGATGGTAAATACTGTTCATTGCTGCATCCAGTGAATCCATCACTGACGACTAGGCGCATTTTGGTTTGCAAGCGTCACAATTCGCCCTGCACTCATCCAGAGTCCTATGGCAATGCTCTCTACGGCCCACGCTCGGGCAACAGTAGCATGCACTGTATCCAGGGTCGAAGTAATTGCACAACGACCTGGCACAAAAAATAAAAATCATCTTTCTATCATCCAGTGATGTGTTCACGGTTGTAGCCACAGAACTCCCAGTATCCTGTAGCAGTTGACGATGGCCTGCAATGCATTTTTGTGTTCATCGATAATACTCACAAGTATATTTTTTCATGAATCAATCAAAAGAATGTAAATGCAGTGATGGTGATCCAAAGAGTATAGCGACGGACATGAACAGGGCCATTGCAATGCTGTCCCTCATATTGGATGGATCCTCGGGATTGAATTGACTTGGTGTAGTAGCAATAGATGGGTTGGATGAGGCTAGCGATGGGTTGGAGGTAGTCGTCGTGCCCACCGTACATGTAGGTAGAGTAAGCTGTCCAGCACAGATTGACGTTACCATATAACAGTATATACTAGTACGTTATAGCAAAGGATTTTCACCTGAGTAAACAGCTTTAAGAACACCATTATAGCGACATGATCTTTGACGAGTGAATGCCAACTGTTATGGAACCAAGGGCAAACAAGAAACTGATGGCAGTGTCGTGGAGCATGCCCTTCCGGAGGAAGCGCTTTTAGTAGTCCAGTTTTTCAGGAAAAGGAAGAAAACAACGAACTCTAGTGGTTGGGCCTGGTTCTGTTTCACTGGCGGGCCGAAAGAACAGGCCCGGTCGACGAGCCGGTTGTTAAGTCGAGGTCGAACTACGAGGAAACGAAGCGGAACTCGTCATCTCTCTCCGCCTCCGCCCTTCTCTTCCAGACGCCTCCAATCCGGGGTTCCTCCCAGCGTCTCGGAGTCGGGAGAGAAGAGGAACACGCCACGACCGCGCACGCCGGCGGGGAGCGCACCAATCTCACCCAAATCCGATCCCTTTCCAATCGGCAGGGCGCCCTCGACCCAAGAGGCCCAGCAGCAACCGCGGGCGTGCAGCCATCGTCCATCCATCCGAATCTGCAGGTGAGCAGCTCGTCGAGATTCGATTTCTCCTCTGTCTCGATCGAAACTGAACCCGGCTTCGCCTCAATTCGATTACCCATTTCGAACCAATTCCATTGATCCGTAACGAATTGACGGGTGTCTTCTTGTTGATTCAGTGCTGTGCAGAGGCGATTTTGGCGAGGAAGCCGCAGCCAAATCAGCCATGTCGTCGTCCGTGCTGAGGGCCGCAGCCGAGAGGGCCCTACGCAGGCAGGCGCTCACGCTGACGGATGCGGCAGCGTCCAGGATCCGTCAGCTCCTCAGCCTCAGGCAGCGGCCCTACCTGCGCCTCGGCGTCAAGGCGCGAGGCTGCAACGGCCTCTCCTACACGCTCAACTACGCCGGTATGCTTTGCCCCACTTCCTTGCTTGCTAGCTGCTAGTAAATTGCTATAAGTTGTGCCTGACACAACCCAGAATCTACTTTGTAGAACTTTCATATTGGATATGATATCGATATGTGTAATCAGAAGCTACCAACGTAAGAATATCATAATGGAAAGAATATGCACGGGGCACCGGAAAACAATGTTGCTACAGAATACATCATGGCAAGTTATTGTAGGGAGCTTGTGCCACATCAGAGTGACTAGTTTTTTAGTTGTTCTAAGGTGAAATTGAGGCCAAAAGCATAATTGGGGTACCTTTCTCCTCTGTTTTCATTCATTTCTCTCAACAGAAAGAGAGCGTGGGGAAGCTATGTGGCCATATTCATCTTTTAGCCAAAGATATTGTAGCGTTAGCCTAAAAAAAAAAATCCTATGTTGTAAACAATTATGTTCAAAGAACTCTTACAGCAAATGAGGGCAAGCTTAAATTTCACGAACTTGTTGCATTTGGCAACGAGCACCCGCAAAGTCAAATGCACTGATGCACTGCATGTTTTCAATTGACATGATATTCATTATCACTGGTACATATAGCTCCTTTCTCGAGTAGTCAATAGTACATTTAGCCTCGACTCCTCCATGGATTAATTGTATAGACAGAGATGTGCCACTTTCTGATTGGGTGGATTATCCATTCTGTCCATCTTATGCTCTTCTTTTATCATTGTTATAAAAAGCATTGCTCATTGTTTTGCAAAGTTGTAGATTACATAATTTCACTAGCCAAATTATGATACAAGCTGATTCCGTGCAGCCAATATGACATGAATCGGTCATGGTTCTCAGTATGTGCTGTATCAATTTTGAACAAGCATTCTGTGCACTTGCTGCCTTTTTTTATATTAAATGTTTCCTTGTGGTTTCTACCTTCTGCTATTGCTTAAGAATCATTTTCTGCATGCAGATGAGAAAGGGAAGTTTGATGAGCTTGTTGAAGAGAAAGGAGTTAAAGTTCTAATTGACCCTAAAGCATTGATGCATGTTATTGGCACTAAGATGGACTATGTTGATGATCCCCTGAAGTATGGTACCTGCAAAGCGTTTCCTTTTTTCATCCATTTACCCATTTTCAGTTACTGACAAATGCTCTTGTTGTAGGTCTGAGTTTGTGTTCATAAATCCGAATTCCAAAGGGGAGTGTGGTTGTGGCGAATCATTCATGACTACAGGCAGCAAAGGATCCACATCGTCATGAGATGTGCGTAAATGTATAGCAAATTATTTGGAGGCTCAAGCTACAACTTTTTGTTAGCAGCCTAGAATTGTATTGCTGTGCATAACACAACAGCAGGCATGTAGTGGATGATGCGACCAATTTTCCTGTACTGTTGACGATGTATATCATGGAGTATCCATGTTTCTATTTGACGACCTGAATGTTCACCACATGCTGCATAGATTTGGTACCCTCTGTAATCTCCAGAACCAGTTATAGCTCTAGCCTCCTTTCTCTTTTTTGGGTTGTTATTATGGATGAAACCACAAGTCTTATGACTAGATTGAGCAAAATGAAAAACACAAGAACAGGGGACATATTTTTTGCCTGCCGAACTCCATTGAACCATTGATTAGTTTTGAGTACACTGTTATATTGTGCCTCAAGCTTACATTCAATTAGTTTCCACTAAAATTTGGTGGAGCCCAAACTCCATTCTCATTGGTCACGTATGACGTGCATGAGAGAGGCACCAGGCAGAGTCCTCTGCTGCGGAGATCAAGTCTTTTTTCGTCGTCCTCACCATTCGCATTTGAAGATCCCTATTTAAAACACGACAAACCAAGCATAGGACACCAATTTAACAAACTTCATACAAAAGGAAAAAAAAAGAATGTAGATTTATATGTAGTACCCGTTGTGTTGTCCTGGGTTTCTTATTTCTGGATGACTTCAAGTAGGGGCCACTTAAAGTCTGCAGCGGTAGTTAAACTGTTGTCAGACTGAAATCTTGGCAAATATTAGTATGCGAAATAATCTGTTTTTCAACAAAAAAAATTATCAATTTTCAATTTGTAGCGACCCCGGTGGGCTAAGCTTAGACGATCCATAGTTCAGTACCTCGACCTGGTCTTGAAGAAATTTGATATACCCAATAGCTTCCATGAGCACTGACGCGGTATCAGTCTGCACATATTACATATACAGATTATTGTTAGGCACAATAATTCTTTTAATTTAACTTAGGTTTTGGTGCAAAATATTGACCATCTCATGAACTGTGTCAGTCCTTTGCTCAAGAAAAAATGTTTCTATCTTTTGTATGAACCAACCATTCATTGGTATGCTTATGAAGTTTCATGGTGGTATATGTGGACATCGGTAAGCTTGTTAACAAAATAATCTCTGTAGTGCTATGTTTTGTTTCTGAATGCATGTACATACTGGAAAATGAACGCTTGACCAGCCTTAGTTCTACACATGCCACAAGAGACTGCAATCAATAAACATGGCTGTGGGCAGCATCCAGAGTTTTTCACTATATTCGTTGAGTATTTGCCGCCAGTGTCACGAGACATTCAGTGTAAATTTTTGAAGTGCTAATTAATGGAGTAAGCAGTAAAATGATGGTGTGGCAATATTCTTATCTGAACCGAACGGTTGTGCACCTCTATATGCGCTAAGAAATCAAATAAAGTTCTTGTTGAGAGCTTCAGTGTTACCTTGCCAAAGGGTGAGACCAGTTGCTGAAGAGCAGCAATTCGATCCCCTAGTTTCTCTTTCCTTACCTAATCAAAGGAAGCCATGAGAGAGAGATTGCAGTTGTCAACTGCTGATCGGAATGACAAAACAAGGCATTCTTTTGGGAAGTGGTAACAACCAAGCTACAGCGTCAGTGAGCTTCATACATCTCTACTCAAGATACCTTGAAAGAAGGGACGATAGTGGAGGAGCGCGACTCAAGCCGAGGCTTCTTCGGCGACGGCGCCGGTGACGACGGTGTCTTTTGATGAGCATTGTTCTCCGCACTCCAACGGCGGTTTCCTCCCATTCCATTCACCAAAGGAGGCACACCCATCTGCGCTGACACGCATGCATACATCAATAACAAAAGTGTAGAATATATGATTTATGCTCATGATTAACGATTACGAAGCAAATACTATGGAGTGTAGTTTTACGCGACAAGCATTGCAGTAAGTACTGTGACGTAAAGCCTGTGAATCGCAGCTCAACTGTTGCAGAATTAACTCTAGATCGATCGACGCAGCAGCAAGAGTAGGGGCATATGCTGCTGCACTTAGGTACTTTTGGGCGCAAAAGATGACGCGCGCCGGTCACTCCGATCTATCTTAAAGCTGCGTGCAAGCAGAGCAAAAAAGAGGCTGTACTTTTACCGAATGGACCGGCCGGCCGGGGCCTGTCTAGCTAAGCTCTCGCTCAGTTGCTCATCATCGATCTCGCTTAGAGCCGGGACGGAGAGCGCGCAAGCTAGCATGCACTGGCGGCAGTACTGCAGATCGACCAGGAACATGGTTTGAAGAGGACAGCTTTATCAGACATCTTGGCTTATTGGTACCTATAGACACGCAACGCAACGATGAGCTGCATGTGTACCCACCACAAGCTGATCTCGGTTGATCGATCAGTATGTGCATGCATGCCGTTGCCAGTCCAAACTAAATGGTCCCATAACTGAAAGCTCAATGTCTTTTGCCAAACAAATGTTCACCTTATATGGATGACTACATTAGTAGCTATTCATTAATATCTATGCGATGTACAATATAAGTATTTCCCTGTTAAATCGATTTTTCCCCTTTTGAACTAACAACACAAGTGTCAATTTCATTGAACAACTGGAATTTCGTACCCAACAAATTTAGGCGCGACATGCATATAACTAGTATAAAACATACACGAGAGAAACGTAGAACACTATGCTGCTTGCCAACATGGCGGTTGCTACCTCGTTTCATCACATGGTTCATAGTTTCATGCCACAATAATGTTAGCGTTCTTTACATTTTTTTATGGTGAAAGAAATATATTACTCGATATTCTAGCATCTCTACATTGATGACTGGTTAATTTTTTGCGGAAAAATTATTCTAGCTACCTAGTTTATCAACGATAACTGATCACTAATTAGGTCTCTCTGATAAGATCATGTTCCGGAAGTTGAAAGGCCTAACTCATCAGCGACTCATGGCATCATGCATCTTGAGCCGGCCAGTTCGCCCGCAGATTTTCTAGATCAGGTAATTTTGAACTCGAAGTATTTCACGGTGATGTATATAGCTGTTAGGGTACTGGTTATGTAAACTACAATGAATAATTTTCTACAGCATCAACAAACAACTGCATCACAAGTAAGTAAAATAGCGCTCCACCTAGCACTAAATTTACTTTACGTGTTGGTATATATAGTGTGCTGCAGATTACTTACTCTAGGCTCTAGCTACCTCTTTCCTTTTCCTTTAGTTCTCTTTAAGGAAAAATACTGTACAAGCTTAGCTCTACGGCGTACTTTGACTGA
>LAPY01000066.1:8165-19177 GCA_000970635.1 Eragrostis tef
CCCTCCCCCCCCCCCCCCCCCCCCATCTTCTTTAGTTTCCGATCTACCCGAAAACAGACGTGAGACAATTGTCTGTGACGTTGGCTTACCCGATCTTCTGTATTTTATATGTTTTATACGATGATTACTCACCCAGTTCTTCATGCGAAGGTTTACTCTGAATCATTTGAGGACTTCGTCTGCGACTTACCCGTCTTCTATAGTCTTTTTATATGACGTTGATTGTTTTCAGGACAAACAGAAAACTTGAGATGTTGGCCTCTGATCAAGGTGTAGGCAGAGAACTGTCAAATTCTTCAAAAATTCCCCTATGTGATTGCACGAACATTGAACCTGCAGGTGCGGTCTGTCTGTTGTGCCATGACATTTTTAATTATTTTATATCCGTAGTACATGTATAGCATTGGGGCAACGATGCTTTGATTGCCGAGAAGCGAGCAGAGTAGAGAAAGTTTCCGGTGGTACCGTGAACGGCAGATGCCTGCACTCCAAGCTGAGAACAAAGTTTCTGGACTGACGCCGGTTTTTAAGCCAGTTATGTACACCACTTATAAGTGAAAATAGTCAAGTTGCTCATAATTCTCATGGTCCTGCCAAGTAATGCAATTTTTAAATACGTGCGTGGCGCACGTGTATTTTTCACGTGCCGTTTCGAGGCATTTCGAGACCATTAGGGTGTATTTCGAGGCAATAAACTATGTTAAAAAATAATTAATTGACTTTGATAGGGTGTATTTTGCATCAAATAGAATTGTTTGGGGACTAAAACGAGCCTCATTTTATTTAGGGTGTGAAATAAACAAGCTGAATTGTTTGAGGGAGTAAAATAGACTTTTTCCTATTATAATTGGATACATGTGAGCATGACAGATCAAAATAAGAAATGATATGACGCCAGGTTGACTTCAACTGGTCATACCAAGCATATCAACAAACTACAACTGTCTGTTCCAAAAAAAAAACTACAACTGTCATGCGTACTACCAGTTGCACACATAAACTTGTACATGCAAATTATTCACAAGTCAGACCTGACAAAGATGAATTACAAAAAGAAATTATTGATATCCTTATCGGCTAATCTAACAAAAATAGCAAGGAGTTCCTACGCATTTAAATTACAATTTCATTTGTAATGGCATTGCAAGCCACTTTGAGACCATGGTATCACCATGGAAGGGCCAAAGAGGGGCTATACAACATGCTGCAAAACCAAATGGCGAGACGGGTCTATTTTCTATTCTAACTATAGATGGCCAAATGGACGGCCTGACCCGGCACGACCCAGGCCCATGTAGGCACGGCCCATTTAGCATCGGGCCAGCACGACCCGTCTGTTACGTGGGCCGTGCCATGCCAGCCCATGGGCGGGGAGGTCGGCCCATGGCACGGTCCGACATGTGCTAACCGTGCCGGGCCGACCCATTAAGCATGATGGACCCATCTATAATGATGGCCCATGAAGCCTATATAGCTCTATTTTATTGTAAAAATGTTGTAAAATAGAGAGAGAGGGATTTGAACCTAAGACCTCAAGGATTCGAAGCAATTGTCTTACCACTAGACCATAAAACCTTAGTTGTACAAGTAAATAGACCACTAGACCATAGAACCATAAAAATAAATTTAATATTTTCTTAAGCGGGCCGTGCCGTGCCGCCCACTGGGCTGAAGCCTTGGCCCAAGCACGGCCCGCTGCTTCGTGCCGTGCCGGCCCAGCCCAAATTTTCATGTATTCTAACTCATACAAGGAAATTTTTTTCTCAAAAAAGACCAAGAAATGAACGAGGAACTTTAACAAGACAAATACATGAATTTTCTCATCAAGAAACTCCGAGCAGCCGACATGGACTAGGGAAGGGGACGTGCGTTGGCTCCAGGCCCCACTTGTCGGCGCAAAAATCGTCGGCAAGGCTGGACGACGGACCACGACCATCACCTTCACAGCTGGAAATTTTAGCTATGGCAAAGATATGCTATCGCACATCAAGTGTGAACTAAAGGTAACAAAACTATTGTAGCTTATGTTTTATAAAATATCTTAAAATATATGTAAATAGAATTTTTAGTCATATTCAGTAACAAAATGGTATATGTAAATAATAATAATAATAATAAGTGAGAAATGTACGCGAGTTTCAAATGATATAAAAAAAGAATGCGTTCTAAAAAAATATAATAAAAGAAAAAAGAGACAGCCTAGCCCAGTCTGAAAGAAAAACTCATCGGCCTGTTTTGTTTCTTGCAGGCCACACGCCTCCCTCAGCCTTTCTCTCGAACCTCGGCCCGAGTTATCTTCTCTTGCCCTCAGCCCGCCTCACGCTTCCATCTCAAAAAAAAAAAAGCCCGTCTCACGCTTGCAGCTCACAGCGGATCGCGAGCTTGCTTTGCTGATTGGGCCCGCCAGCCCACCCGACGCGGCTTCCTTCTGCCCTCCGTCTCCTTCCCCGACAAGACAGAATCCCCAACCGTTCAAAAAGAAAAAAAAAAAGGAAAAAAACCAGAATCCCACCAGACTCCCCAAGCCCGAGATCTCAAATTGAAAACAAGCGAGAGGGAGCCAGATCACGCGTGAAGTCAGGCGAGGTGGACTCGAATTCTCGGCTTCCTCCTTCCCCCGCAAGCCAGAGAGAGGAGAGGGTCGAAACCCTAGGCCGATGGTTCCTTCCCCGTCTCCGCCGGCTGCGACCGGCGCGCAGTACTCGCACCCTAGCGGCGTCCTTCCGCGCTGCCCTACGCCGAGGACGTCAAGTGGCTGTTCGCACGGCGCGCGCCCGTCTCCTTCCCCGACAAGCCAGAATCCCCAAGCCGAGATCTCAAATCAAATTTTTTTTGAAACCTCTCAGCTGTATCATCTGTTCAAACAAACTCACTCACTCACATCCCAACGCACACCTACACACTCACCCACACGTCTAGCCCTATAACTACACACAGTGTCAACGAAGGCTGCGGCCGATCGCCAAAGACCATCAGACTCTAGCGCGAGACGAAAAACGTCACATTCTCTTTATGTCACTGTTGAAAACGCACCTGTAAAATTATTATGCGAACACTACTGACACTGTTCACTACCCGCGGTGCAACCCTCTGCCACTGCCCATTCGCCCGGGAGAGCGCAGGCAGATCTCAAATCAAATTGAAGAAAAGCGAGAGGAGAGCCACCTCACGCATCAGGCGAGGTGGCCTCGAATTCTCGATCCCGCCCGACTCGGCTTCGTCCTCCTCCTCCGTCTCCTTCCCCCGCAAGCCAGAGAGAGGAGAGGGTCGAAACCCTAGGCCGATGGTTCCTTCCCCGTCTCCGCCGGCGGCGACCGGCGCGCAGTACGCGCACCCCAGCGACGCCCTTCCGCGCTTCCCTACGCCGAGGACGTCAAGTGGCTGATTCGCAACCACCTGGTGGCGCTCGCCGAGGCGTTCCCCTCCCTCCACCCCAAGGCCGCCGTCTTCACCCACAACGACGGTCGCGCCGCCCACCTCCTCCGCGCCGATAGCATCCTCATCCACCACGCCGGTGCGTCCTACAACCTCCCCGCCGTCATCTGGCTACCCGAGCCCTACCCATGTTCCCCGCCGCTTGTCTTCCTCTCCCCAACCCGCGATATGGTCGTCAAACCCAACCACCCGCTCGTCGACCGCTGCCTCGTCGCCAACGCCCCATACCTCCGCTCCTGGGTCTTCCCCTCCTCCAACCTTGTCGACCTTGTCCGATCCCTCTCCCAACTCTTCGGCATAGATCCGCCCCCTTCAACAGGAACGTCGTCGCTCCGCCTCCTACTAATCCCGCTCCGCCTCGGGTACTCCCCACGCCCACACCCACCCGCTCCCCTTCCCCCTCCCACTGGCTTGGTGGCTCCTTCCCAGCCTCGTTGACGGGTGCGCAGAATGGGGGAGAAGGAATTGCTGGAGCGCCACCTGCAGAATGTCATGATGGCTACCGATGTGATTGAGTCCTGGGTCATGGAGTACTTGTTTACATGCTTGTCAAGGCCGTTCAGGAAGGTTCTGTGCTGTTTGATGGCTATCTCAAGAATGCGTGCGGGATGGCATGCGAAAAGTTCTTCCACTGCGCTTTGATAAGCCAAAGTGCATAGCGCACAGCAACAGGCCAAGGTTGCCAGGATGGCAGCACGGGCACTGCAGTATGCATCATAGGGGTGGTCAGTATACTCGCTTGCTCTTCTGCCGATATCGGCCATCTAATTAATTTGCAAATGTCTATGTAAAGGAGTGCATACCCTTTGGAGGGCAGAATACAATCTTTCTCTGTTTTAGATTGATATTGGATAGGAACTTCAGTTGTAATTGACTAATTGCGTCCCAGGATGTCATGTATGGATTTTGAGATTGCAGTTCGCAATACATACTTGATCATACTTGTTCAACCTCTCTCACATTGAGAATTTGTAAACCTGTCAGTTGAATTGTGCAGGCATCGGATCTGTAATCAACAGTCACAATTTATTGCTCATGTTTTGTGGTTCCTGTTGTAATCGGCCCACATTATTGCCGTCTTTGGGCTTTTCTGTAGTATTGGGCCTCTGTGTAGTGTATATTACCGGTCTACTAACAGTATAAACCCAAAAACCTCTCTCGTTTCTAACACCTTTCTCTGACATCCGAAGGGACCTGATCAGCAATGGCAAGTCCCCGCACACTGATTTTGTTTCGCTGGATTTGACGTGTGGTACTGGCTCTATGATGGATGTTTTTATTATTGCCTGACTTTTTTTATGTGTTTTTATGATTTTTGCCTGTGTGCAGAAAACTAGGAGGTATCGAAGGCTGCAGGTGTGCCAGATCTGGGCATCAGCATTGGCACCGCGTTGGAAGATGTTGTATTTGTCACTGCGGCAGCAGTCTGATGTGCTGCTCTGTTAAGTTTTACTGAGTATGAGCACAAGAACGGCACTATGCATGAAAGACCAAGATCACTGGGATAATGGCGCTTTCATTCTCTCCATTTCATAGGTTCTCATCCTCAACTTAGTGGGATTTTTGACACAGTGAGTTGTTTGCACTTTTTAGGCTAGTTCGTTTGTATTCTCAAGGGTTAGGAGGCATCATGTAGTTATCATGCATGATTGTTATCGATTGCCACATATTTGTGAAAAGGAAACCTATACCTAAAGCTTGCTAGTTGCACACTTGCACTGATCTTTTCAGATTGTTGAAATTGAAAATCTCCTGTGTTCTTGTTGAAGCTGACAGTACAATATTCTTATGTCTTGACAGGATTGATCCCCTAGGTTTTCCATCTTTCCTCTGGATATACTCTACTGCCCTGATCATGTACTGTGAGGTGTCTCAGCCTCCAGTTTCGATAGGTGATAATTTGAGAACTCTTTAGCCTCAATATTCTAATAAATGTTCTGCATGTGCAGCATGCCTATATGCAGATTGCAAAGTTGGCTCCATTAACCATTAAAGTTCAAATTATACTTGTATCTATGTCATCCATATGTTACTTAAACGATTTGTCTCTGGTCATGTTATGCACAGCCTTTCCATTTCACTAGTTTAGAAAACTTTCTTGTAAACCCTTAGTACAAGGATAGAGCTGAAAAATATATGCAATGTAGCTAGAGTACCTGTGTATTACCAAATTTAATTACAAATTTACATACGAGTTGTATTAGATTTACACCCTGGTGTAACTACATATTTTGTTATCATTTTTCCACCTATGCAAGACTTGACCAATTTTTTTCTTTTCAATTTGTTTCTTGCTTCAGTTCCCTACATGCTCTGGAATTCTATGTTTTGTGGGTGCATTCAGCCATTCGCCGATCTATCACCCATGCTGTGGATATGATTTCTTTTATGAAAAGGAGGTAATATGAAAGTAATCATCGTCCCCCTCCCTTCCTCGTTCGCTCGCTCTCTTTGCCGTTGTCGCCCTCCTTTCTCCTTGCGCACGCTACCGCCTATCTTCCACGACACACCCTACACCATCTCTTCCGGCATCTAGGACCGGGAGCCCTCCTAGCGTTCCCGTGAGCGCCTAGTGCTACCGATGGGATTCCACCCAACCGCATCTTCAAGCGGTTGATGGCTGGTGAGATGGTCGAGCATTGTCACCGAAATGCAAATACACCCTATGCACAAAATTTATGATATGCTTGTTTCAATGATCAGATGATTAAATGATCCAAATTGCATATATACTTACTACTGTCATGCCTCCACAAGTGTCCTCCTTTGACTATTACAGTCATGGGAGATAGCTAAACATCTACATCATAAACCAGCAAACCCTGTCAACTGCCTCTTGTGCATGTGCATGTGCATGCATCGTTATCCTGCGAGTCCTGTTTCTGGCAAGTTGATATTAGCACGATCTCGGTTAGGCAAAATAATAACAATAAACAAATCTGAATGATCAGCTAATATTTGCATATAAAAAAATGGTGACATCATGATGTTGCCATGCTTAGCACATAAGCTGACTCCCGTTACATAATCTTCATGCGGCACTTGCCCAACAAAAATAACATGTTGCATCCTGTTGCATGCATGTTCATTACTCAAAATCTAACATATACAGTACTAGCCTTTGTGTAGTAAAATAAAATAATAAATCATGGTTGTTTTTTCTGGTTCAGTCAAATATCAGAAAATCTACTTAATATCTCGCTCAGGTTGGGACATGTTTGATTGTTTTTTCAACACAGGTTGCTGAAATCTTGCCAAGCTAATGTACAGCATCCTGATTACTGGATACATGTTTAGGAACACACAGTATCACCTGGAATTGCAACAGAGTTTGTAGCAGATTGCTCTTCCTGAACCAAAAGAAGAAAAGGTAATGTCAGCCATTGTTGACATATATTTCTTTTTTTTTAATGGGAAAACAGCAGGAGCAGGAGAGGCTCCAAGCACTTTTAGTAAAAACCAGAACCAAACAAAAGGAACTATAGAGGCAAAGGACAAAGAACTAAAAAGGAAACTGAGAAAGAATGAAAAGGAACTTAAAGCTAGTCTAACCAGCCTAGTAAATGATTTTCATACCGCTACGGTTGCTTTTTATGATTACAATTAATACTGTCCTATTGGTGCCATGTGTATTTATTAAGTAAATGTGGTAGAGAAAGTTGGGAAAATTCATTGCTTTTGAAAATGCATCAGCTGGAAGCTCCTCTGAAGAATGTACCAAGTAATTCAGATCGACCAAATTGAACAAATGATAGCTCAAGATAATAAGAACTATTTTGAGCCTACCTCCTCAGTTCAAAACTTTAAGCTGAATAAATCATATTGAACATCGGCATGCCTTATCTAATTTTGAATGCCAGTATGTATTTCGTATTATTGAGGAGACAATCAAAGGGAGTGAGGTATCTATGTAGCTGCTATCTTCAGTCTTGTGTTATATGCTTTCTAGATGACGTGCTACTACATGATCTGTGATAAGAAAGGGAATTCCCCATCTATTGTTTGAGGGGAAAACTTAACGCAGCTTTGCAGTTGCTAGTGTATATGACTCTCTTTCTATTCCTATATTTAGATTGGGTACAGAATGAATCCTGTTTGCCACATGATTTACCTGGCTTACAACATACTCCCTCCATTTTTATTTTGTTGACGTTAAGACAGCTGAACTACTGCAAATTTGCACAAATCCTGCTGTCCTAACATCAACAAAAAGAAAACAGAGGGAGTACTAAATTCATACTGACACTGTTTTATTTGATTCATTTGATTGCTATACTTGCTCCTCGTTTTCAATGTAACTGGTTCCACTATTCCACGTATTTATTCTTACTCCTTGCTGTTCTAGCTCTCAGAATCACATCTCCAGTAGACTTTTTGCAGGGAGCCTTCTTATGTTTTTCTTTTGTCAGGGGAGCCTTGTTATGTCTAAGCAATACAAGATATCGTTTTATGAATGCTGTTTTGGTTTTCATATAGATAGATCCATCAAATCTGCAGATGGACCTCCGCCCAAATAATTTTAGACATTTCCTTTCATACTTATACAGTTATGCGCGTGTGTTCTTTTGTTAGGATTCGCCAGATTACGTCCTTGGAACTCAGAAAAAAAAATAACAGGGGAAGTTTTCCAATGGAACAAGGCCACTGGACCTGAAAAATTCGGTGTTGTAATATATATAGAATCGCTTGAAGGAGAAATCAATGAGCTGAGCCATCAAGTTGGTAGGAAATGATCTCATGGAAGTAATGAGCTGTTGGAATATCTAAATACTCGCAAGCCTCAGAATTTTAAGGTATGTATCTTGATTCCAGTATCTCTGCTTAAGTTTGAGAGAACACATACCTGAGTTTCATCCTAAGGAGCAGGGAGTTTGATTAAGCCTGGTACCACTGCTTGGCTGAAGGGAATGTGTTTGTGATGATTGTAGTAGCTGACAGGTACTGTTGGGGAGGATGTTGTTTTTGCTATGAATGCATTCATAAATCTTCTCTTGGTTGTCACACGGTTGGTTTTGGCTTTGGCCTGATTTGGTTCATAATGATAATTTAGAGTGTTTGATTTGTGCACGCTCTCGATAGATCAGGGTATGAAGTATATGTTGCTCATAAATAATCTTCTAAAGTCAGCAATAAGCTTTTGCCATGATTTCAAATTGCCAATCACAATTTTTTTGTGTGCTTTTAGCTATAATAACAGTACACCAATGTGAGTCTCATTTTCTGTTATTGTTTAGTTAAATTTGTGTGACACCAACTGATTGGCTTTCTGAACATGTTAAAACGCTTTTTGGATCTAACTGAATTTGAAGTTTTATGTTTGTGGAGAATATATTGTGGGGAAAGTGGATCGATAAGGTTATTTGTGAACAAGGTTAAATATGAAGGATGTGGCTAATTTTAGATTGAATGATCTGGCTCGCATATATTGTGTCTTTTTTTTTGCAACACATGAGTTCCCTACCCAGTTTTTGAATTGAGTGCCAGTTATGATGAACGTCTTCTTGTCCAAGAATCCAAGGCTTAGTGAAATATTCCCTTTCTTATATTAATCTTCAGCACTTACTATTTTATTTGCTTGCCTTATTGTGCTACTTAGTGTTTGGCCCAAACTCCCAACAGAAATGAGAAGAGTGGAAAAATGGTTATACAGACCTAAACAGATGGATCATTGTTAACTGCCAACTGTTTTCGGTCCTTTGGTCCAGTTGGACGGACTGTTAAGAAAGCCTCGCTACAAGGAATTGGCACGTGTGAACTAGACAATATTGTCCTAGAAGTCTGTATGCAAGCAAGTTCGGTAGTTTCAGTTATAGTTTTGGTCAGTGTCGTTCACAGTTACAGTCAGTCAAGTTTATTAGTCGGTTAGAGTCTTTGATTCAGTATTTCTTGTTCCTAGCATATAGAGAGTAAGGCGCACAGTGTGCTAGATATGTGCTGGTTTGTAGGAGGCCACTATGGCCTGTTTAGCGCCCACTGAGGAAGAGAAAACCGCAACGTGCAGCTTCATTGCAGCACTGAGTTGAGTGTTGAGAGATTTGCCTGAGTTTCCAACAGACAGCAGGAGTCACCGAGTCAGGCAGGCCGTAGTGGCCAACAGTGCTGCCTAAGTATTAACGTATTGTGCCTAACTATTAGCTTAGTGTGCAAAACCAAGCAAACCTTGGCCACCAGATTGTGATCTGAAGGTTGGAAATTTTGACTGATATTAAGACAAGAAATCAGACACCTGGTGTAGAGACAGATCAAGACTTAATTGTTGTTCCTTACATTTGTTTGTTGTGGAACGCTGTTGGGGCTGAGCCCAACGGCACATGAAGAGAGAGACTCTAGTCTTCTTCCTTGCCTACCCTCCCTAGGACTCACGGCAGCCTCTTATAGATGAGGTGCCTAACTAATTGATCTTATCTACTAACAAACTCTTTGCTGCCGCTGAGTTGCTCGCCTAGCGCAGCTCCTCCCATAACATGTTTGATTGTTTCAGCTTCATAAATCTGTATTAACATAGCCTTCTTATTCCTTGTGACTCCTGTAGGAATTTTTAGAGGCCTAGTTCCTCATTTGTTTACTGCCGTGTAACCCTGATATTCAGGCATTGCTTTTGGAGCATAAGATTTTTCATTCCTTTGTTTCTTAAATGAAAAATGGGTACTGTTCAAAAGTGAGATGATGTAGGTTGGTCTCGAGCTAGCTCTTTGGTTTGATCTACTTATCACAAGTTTGTATAGAAATTGACTGGCTGTTCTATCAAATTCATCAATATCTAAGTCAGTTCTAGTTTTGGATATATGGGTTTTCTGAACTATCCTGTGGCCTGTAGTCTTGTGTGATACTTATCACAAGTAACTATTATTAATCCTAAATTAGTTTCCTTCTTGGTTGCTATATTCCATAGTTTTATCTTCATAGATCGTTACAAACATAGTTGACTTATTCCTTATGTTGAACCACTATCCCTGTTTATAGGAAGTTCGGAATCTGGTTGCTGCTCACTTATTAGCTGCAGTGCAGCCATGATGAAATTTGGATACTTTGGAATGTTACATGTTTCTAAATGGCACCTATGTGATAACTGGGCAATCTTCAGAAGTGTCATGATTGGATTTGAAGAACACTGTGTCCTTATTTTGTTAGAATTGAATGTTGATTGTCGAGAGCGGGTTTGATCTAGTTATATCATGTTTATATCTGACCTGTCTACTTCAGTATTTAGAGGTTAGTTGGAGTTTTGGATGCGTGGGTTACCTGAAAGCACAGGCTGTGTTATTAATTTGCATGTGTGGACCATGAGTGTAGGATATATCATGCTTCATATCATACAAGTATAATTTGCTAATCCTAGACTAGTTTGCGTCTTGAATGCAATATTCCAACAAAATTGGTTTGACCTTCACTTGCTATTCTTCTCTTTCACGTGGCATGCTTTACTTATCTTAAGGACGCGACTAACCGGCCAGCTCGCGGAGCTGGCTACCAGCGTCTTCTTCCTCGCGCCACCCTCCACCCCCGCCAACCCACCACCGCCCTAGCTGCTCCGCCGCCTCCCGGCGTCGTCGCCGCCCGCTGCGCCCTCCGTTCCC
>LAPY01000066.1:29175-47301 GCA_000970635.1 Eragrostis tef
ACCATGAAACGGGTGTTTTTTTTTTTACGGGAAAGCTAAATCCCACCCAGGTGTTTCAGGCCTTCCTGGCACCCGAATTTCTGGCCACACGATGTGTTCTGGTTGTGATTTGCGAGCCGTCCGATTTTGCCTCTGCCTGACATGTGGTCCTGCTTTTTCCCTGGGCTTATCTGGATTTTTTGATGCTGCGCTTCTTTTCATTTCTGCCCGAGCTCGTCGCCTGCTCTCTTCTGCTAGGGTTTGGCTCGTGTGTGTCGCGAAGGCGATCTGCCGGCGAACTTCCGATTAGTAGGCCATGGAGTGCTCGTCGTTCCTCCTACCTATTGTTCCTGATGTGTTTGTTTCCTGGTTTTGACTGTTGGTGTTTGGTTGTATCAATTTCGTGCGCTATTTTGGTTCTTCAAGCATGAATCATTTCCGCATATTTGATTTCGATTTGGTCTCCTCCCTTCCTGTAGGATTTGGCTCTAGTCTCGCGTGACGCGATTCGCCTCCATTTTCCCCATTGCTGTTGAGTGGTGGGAGGGAGATAGCGCCCACACGCGGGGTGCGGCCCCTCGACGGCTCTACGACGGATCGACGGCGCAGTTGCCGGCCGAGTCTTCCTTAGCTGTGGATATCAGGTAGTCATATCCATCCTCCTTTGGCAGGTTGTTCCTCATGCTCTGCATGTCCAGCTTCCCCTTCCTTTGTTCAGGTTATTTGTCTAGCAATTTTCCCCAGGTAGTTCATGTCAGACTTGTGTAGTCGTCAACTCCATTACTGATGGTTGGCTCCTAGTGCTGCTAACGAGTGTTATGTTGACCACAGCCCTGCCTCGAGCACTAAGCTTGCATATCCATACTAATCTGTTACTCTTAAGTTACATAGCTAAATTTTTTATCTGAATTTGGCATTTGAAGATTCACATGAACCTAGTGTTTCTCTTTCAATATGAAATGCATAGAATAAAATTTTGAATTTTGGTTGCTGTCATTTGTAGATTTAAACAGAGCCTACTAATCTATTGTCACTCGACATACATCGCTATATTTTGAAAATCTGTCACAATCTGTTTTTCTTGTTTCATTGAATAGGCTAGTTTTCTTTGAATCTGAAACAATTTCACATAGAACTTGGGGATTTCAGTCTCTAGCTCCAGATGCTGCTCAAGACTTCGAAGCAAGAATAGTTGAAAAACTTATTCAGAAGAAGAATATACACGGCATATACTAACCTCTTCTTCCCTTTTTTGATCTGGAGTCTGATCTCTCCTTTGAAACTGACGCTGTGATTGTTATAGGGTGTATCTCTGGGATCATCCCTCCTTTTTATTCCTTTTTATCTAGTTCTTTTGGCGTGCTTATTTCGATCTAGTGTTGTGTACTCTATGTAACCCTCTCGGCGAAGTTGTAAATTATGATTCCTTCCTACCCTTCTAGTCTGGGTGTTTTTCCTCACTCAAATCATATGAACATTCGGGGAAGATTATTATTTGCTTATTTATTTATTTATTTTTATATGAGTTGACATAATATGTGCTTTGATACTTGTTTTGTTCTAAACCATTAGGTTTTGATCTGACGTATGAAGATTTGGGTGTTAGATGTCCTGGAAAGTGGAAACACTCTATTTTCCTCCAGCAAAAGTCAGGTGTTACTCCTAATGGATACTAAAGTTACAGTTGACATCCACTGTAATATCTGCCCCGTTGGACTGTAACTTTGTCATATATCGACTTAGGCCATATGGTGTTCTTATTGTCCAAGAATATATTTTGTTTCACATTCCATATGTTCAAATTTGACAGCTGGAAGCAGAAGAGCAAGAGGCCGCAATTAGATGCATTCTAAAATCTGCATTTTTTTTCTTCAATGTTAGCCTTGATTTGGCTGCACAGTCATTCTTGCGTCAGTGGTGTAATTTTGCAGTCAATTTTGTACCATGATTCATTTTGATTTTCTCACTGTTTGAAAGGAGGTATTCTCAAAATTTATCGCATATTTAGGCTTATAGTGATGTAAATCCAATTCTATGCTTATTTCTGAGAATTTGTCTAATTATTGCTCCCGAGGTTTAGGTTAGCTTATGCTTTAGGATACTGTAACTCAGATTTATTTGGGTATGTGCTTCATATCCTGGTTCGTATTTACTTAGATGATTCAGATTGAATCCTATTATTTGGTGTGATATAGTATTCACGTTGATTTCAATTCATATTAATTATTACCAATCCTAACCTTTGATCTATATTACACATACAATTCGTTAAAGTTACAGGTCTGATTTGATAATCTTACACCTCATTATTCATGTAATTTTAGTGTTTGTGCATTGTAACTTCTTTAGTGTTCTTGTAAATGTGATGTTTGGTGCTCATTTGAGATGAATGAGTTTTTATTCTCTGCCCTGCTTCTGTCCTATTGATTTGTGCAGCTCAATGCTCAAATATTTGCAGACCCATTTGTTTTTTTTTTTCGCATGTTACAGTGAGCTAAGCATTGGTTGACTGATTGCACTTGTAAAGCGTTGTCTGATCAGCTATGAACTGCACATATGCATGGTAAGTGAGCATTTTATTTTATTTCCTAACACTGTGTCGTTGCATCATGTAGCTTTTTCAGACTCAGTTAATTAGCTTGGCTGCCTTGTTTATTCCTTTGCAAAAGTGAATTGTTGGCTGCTTGATCAAGGCATGGCAGCATGTCCAGGCTAGAACTATTTCTGTCTAAGTCAAGCTAGCAGCTTGCTTTAGTTTTATCTTGTGCCCAGATCGATTAGTGGATGGGAATATAGTTTGCTTGTTCCTGTAGCTGGTTGGCATTTGTTAAAAATGTGCTGGCTTGTCTCTTGTTCCTGTAGCTGTTTCCTTTATTACTTGGTTCCTACGCTAGTTGACTGCTCGGCTTGCAGGTAGGTAGTTGCCTTATAACTTATATTGAGTTCAATTCACAGTATTATACCACTACAATTATAGTTTATTTATACTGATTTTACAGTAAGGTTTAGGTTAGCTTATGCTTTAGGATACCGTAAATCAGATTTATTTGGGTATGTGCTTCATATCCTGGTTCGTATTTACTTTGATGATTCACATTGAATCCCCAATTATCATATTATCTGGTGTGATATAGTATTCGCATTGATTTCAGTTCATGTTAATTATTACCAATCCTAACCTTGATCTATATTACAGTACAATTTGTTAAAGTTACAGGTCTGATTTGATAATCTTACACCTCCTTGTTCATGTAATTTTATTTTTTGTGCATTGTAACTTCTTTAGTGTTCTTGTAAATGTGATGTTTGGTGCTCATTTGAAATGAATAAGTTGCTGTCCAACTCCTAACACAAGTATGACAAGTTAGTAAAAAATTGTTCCTAATTGCACTAAATATTTTCACTGAACTCATAACCTTCTGTAATTTTGCACTATGTAAAATTTGTTAACAATCTACCAATTTGTCCTTTCTAGCTTTGCATCAAACTCACCATTGTCTTCTAGTAACTATCATTGGATTTCTTAGTTCAGTTTTAACACTAAATCCACCTCTGCGTTTCAAAATTCTGAAGAAGGCCGAGTTCAGATTAAGCATTATTCTTATCCTCTCCTGTGTATCAGAACATTGATGATTTATTGTGAGAAAATTGTTCTAAATCATAATGATTGACATTTGGATGAGCTTTTTATTCTTGTGCGATTGGTCTCAAAACTCTTCTTTTGTTGTTGCTCGGTGTTTGGCTACATTGGTAGGACGTTCAGAATGGCAAGAACTTGAGGCTGGTTCCAATAGCAAGGGGTGAATATTTGTCGATTTGACGAGTTT
Organism: Eragrostis tef; assembly: GCA_000970635.1. Taxonomy (NCBI): domain Eukaryota; kingdom Viridiplantae; phylum Streptophyta; class Magnoliopsida; order Poales; family Poaceae; genus Eragrostis; species Eragrostis tef. The sequence goes on from LAPY01000066.1 coordinate 32,982, forward strand.
AAGGTAGTAAGTATGTTTCCTGTTTCTCATGCCTGCTTAGCAATATATGGCTCCTTTCCTTATTTGTTCCCCACATGGTAATCCTTTTAGCTGAACTGCTCATGCAGATCAAGGCCCAACTCTGAGCAGCTTTCGTGCCATACTGATGTAATGTAATGACCTTTGCCTAGTTTAAAATAATTAGTTCTTTTCTCTAATCCAATTTGATTAGAACTATTAGTTGATTTCTTTTTTAGGTGCTTTAAGGAGTTAGCTGATTTACTTCATCATTGGTTTACTTAATCCAGTTTGACTGGAAACTCTGACCTTTGGCTAGTACCTTGTTCCAGTTCGATAATAATTAGCTTGTTATCTCTTATCGTGTGTTGGATTGCGTTAGTTCAGTATTTTGGCTGTGAGAGTATTCCTCTGCAACAGTACTTACACTAAATAATTTGGTTCAGGTCCATGCTTGTTCTTCAGGATGATTCATTGTGGCTACAACAGTTTGTAGCTGTCTGTCTTCCATTGGATCAACAAGGATATGCCAACTCTATATTCTACAGAAGATGCTAGATTTCGAGGTGACAGCGAGCTAAGTATGGCATTTTTGTTTTTAGTTTGTTTGAAACTAAGGTATTACAGTCCTAGTCGTCTTCTGCTGGATGTATGTATGGGTCCTCAAAAATTGCCATGTAGTATTTGAGTATATCTTATGTATAGTTATTTGAGATAGCTACTTTGCTATTGAATATTAATTCATCTGTTATGAACATTTTCTATGTATCTAAATGGTCAGAGTAATTTGGTATGGGTTTTTGTGATGGATTTTGTCTATTCCTGCATTTTTGATTGATATGTAATTCTTGGGTTATGGCCAATTCTGTTCTTTTTTTTCATCTCATACTAGTTTTGTTCTTTTAATTTTCTGTTATGGAACATATGTTTAGAGCCTTTTAGAGAATACCAGGACAAAAGACTGAAAAAAAACTTGTCTAGATGCTGTTTTTAATTTGAGGATCAGAAATTCGGGTGCCAGAGCTCTTTGTAGCACCCGATTTTTCATCCAGCCAGAACCGGGTGTTTCTGTACCTGCCAACACTCGGGTGGTAGTAGCTCTGGAAATACCTGAGTGTCGTATAGACGGCCCCTTTTTTTATATATTCGTTACATTTTACCGCCATGAGATCTCTTAAAAGGAAGAAATGCATTCGGCATAACTTTACATTAGCATATTAATTCATCTGTTTGATGCCCTTGATCTTTACTTACAGGGAAAGCTTGGTCCTTCTAAGTGTCTCTCTGGCATTGAAATCATGGTGGAGACCATCCGTTCATTTAGTATCACAGGTATGCAAGTTGTGCAAGTTAAATATATTTTGTGCATAAACAGTAGCCATTTACAAACAGATGGGTCCATGAATACTACTTCAATATTTTTTGTCAGTTTTTGCTTGATGATTTGGCAGCCCTTGATTCTCCATAGTTAACCTTTACACTGAGAATCTAATATTTCCTTCATACACTTGTTTACTATTTGTGAAAGGGTGATGAGTAAGCATCATATAATCGTCCAGTTATTACCAATGGGTGTTGTTTAGTAATTTTGAATGTTTATTTTGATTCACTATAGTGAAATAGAATAAACTGAAGGAGTGGCTGCAATTCTGAAAGTGGTTACTGTTAATAATTGGAGTTGTGAGTGATCATGGCTATATTTTAACTTTTTGTTTTTGTTGTTAACTACTTATATTTATTATCAAGTGTATTGCTACAGAACATATTTTAAATTCAGCATGTCTTATCATTGGGAAATATAACTCTTGTGAACATCCTTGACTGTGGCCTTCAGATTGGAAGCTTCCTATATCATTGGAAAAGTCAGACAACATGTTTCAAAGGTATGTAACGTTGGCAGAACTCAACTCTCTAGGGAAGAAAATTAACGCTGCACACCACTACCAACAGAGGCACTTGTCACTTTTCACCACCACGAATGCAAACTGATTACAGCAGCTAAATAGGCACACTGCCATGGCCGATACTCACCGCCTCCACTTTGTTCCGCTGCATGACTCGGCCAAACTGATCACGCATTAAGCTCCACGGTCACGCGTGCATGTGGGATCACCGACACTAATTCCTGCATGCCTATGCTGAACCCTTCCATGGGCTTGACTCCAAACGACGAACGCACGCACTAATCTGCTGGCTCCTCTGATATCACACACTCCTTGCTGCAATACAACAGATTGACACTAAGCGATGCACCCACATGCTTATTATCCTACTCAAATTACTGCCTAAACACGTCTAAACAAGACTCACACATGCATTTAACGCACATGAAAAACAAATCTAACATGGATTATCTGCCTTTTTTGGATCTTTGCTATCTATTGATTTGTATAACCATGGTCCATGGCACAGCGATGCTCCGCTGAATCACTGTCCTGCAAAATAGCGGCTTCTCCCTAGCAGGTTTGTTTGTATTACAAGGTGCAATCAAACCCGAGTTCAATTAATCTATATTTCTTAATAGCTAATCGTTATGTAACTTTACATCTTCTCAATTTACCTTTACATCTTCTCAATTTACTTTTGCTTCAGTAATAGGCTAATGAGAAAAAAAAAAATTAGAAAAGAAAAGGCTTTCTCACTGAACCCTTCCATGGGCTTGACTCCAAACGACGAACGCACGCACTAATCTGCTGGCTCCTCTGATATCACACACTCCTTGCTGCAATACAACAGATTGACACTAAGCGATGCACCCACATGCTTATTATCCTACTCAAATTACTGCCTAAACACGTCTAAACAAGACTCACACATGCATTTAACGCACATGAAAAACAAATCTAACATGGATTATCTGCCTTTTTTGGATCTTTGCTATCTATTGATTTGTATAACCATGGTCCATGGCACAGCGATGCTCCGCTGAATCACTGTCCTGCAAAATAGCGGCTTCTCCCTAGCAGGTTTGTTTGTATTACAAGGTGCAATCAAACCCGAGTTCAATTAATCTATATTTCTTAATAGCTAATCGTTATGTAACTTTACATCTTCTCAATTTACCTTTACATCTTCTCAATTTACTTTTGCTTCAGTAATAGGCTAATGAGAAAAAAAAACTGGAAAAGAGAAGGCTTTCAGGGTGTTGAAATTGCATTCGAATCTTATTTAAGAATATTAGTATTGTGTCTTCTGCAATCGTGTCTTATAACATAGAGATGAAATTGCATTCGAATCTTATTTAAGAATATTAGTATTGTGTCTTCTGCAATCGTGTCTTATAACATAGAGATGAAATTGCATTCGAATCTTATTTAAGAATATTAGTATTGTGTCTTCTGCAATCGTGTCTTATAACATAGAGATGAAATTGCATTCGAATCTTATTTAAGAATATTAGTATTGTGTCTTCTGCAATCGTGTCTTATAACATAGAGATGAAATTGCATTCGAATCTTATTTAAGAATATTAGTATTGCGTCATCTGCAATCGTGTTTTATAAAATAGAGATGAAATTTCCTCATGTGTGTTGTACAACCATAAATTTGTATGTGTTGATGACTGAAATATAAATTAATGGTATAAAGAGAACTCACAAAAAATTTGATAGTCCAGGGACAATTGTGTCTTTTTCATGCCTCAAGTAACATCGATGGTATAAAAGGAATCATTTTTCGATATGATGGCAGATAATTAAAACAAATTTCAATGGTAAATAAGGAATGGGTGTAAATTTAAATGGTAAATAAGGAAATTTCCCTTGTTTATATCTCTTCTCTTCTTTCTTTATTGCAGCATTCGCTTCTCATAGATTCCTCTCAATTGCATCTTATTCTTTTTAATAAGAAGTTCTCCTCAACTTTCATGACATATTATTCATGTTGTATTTGTGTTCATTTGTTCAGACACAGGTGCATTCAGAGTGATGTCATTTGCATTGTAAGATAAGTACATCAGCATGGAAGAGTTTGATTCTCTAAACAAAGATGCAGGTTAGTCTACACGCTTCTGTGATGTCATTTGCATCTAAAATTAATGTCCGTTCAGGGTCGAATGTTTCATGTTATGTCGTTGTTAAATTTCTGATATGGTTATATGCAGGTTTGTTTACCGTGAGGTCGAAGGTTGCTTACATGATCCACGGCCAAGGTTGCTTACGTTATCAGAGACAGAGATTTATCGGCTGAGATATTCAGTTGCCGTCTTCCGCACAACGCTAATATTGTTACTTTGTTGTACATATTTCGCCATCGAAAAGTACCATTCCATCCCCTTAGCACTCTTGTGTAGTAAGTCCGATACTAATTGACGTTTGGACATTTTGTTCATTAAAATGATTTGTATGAAATCTCTTTAAAATAGATAATGTTTTAATCATAGATGAGATATAGGCTCCCTCCAATGATATGAAAGGGGTAGGGAGATACATGTCTTCTACAATGCGAGGGCTTTTTTGGCATGGTAGGGTCAAGCGTTGTCGGTCGTGCGGTGTCGGTCGAGCATTGTTGGTCAGACGTTGTTGGTCAGATGTTGTCGATTGTGCGTTATCAACCAGTCATTGTCGATCGAGTGTTAGCAACCAGGCGTTGTCGGTCAGGCGTTATCGACCAGACGTTGTCGGTCAAGCATTGTTGACCAGGTGTTGTCGGTCAGGTGTTGTCGGTCGAGCATTGTCGACCAAGTGTTGTCAGTCAGGCGTTGTCGGTCAAGCATTGTCGACCAGACATTGTAGGTCAGGCGTTATCGACCAGGTGTTGTCGGTCAGGGTTGTGGGTCAGGCGTTATTGACCAGGTGTTGTCGGTTGAGTATTGTCGCCTAGGCATTGTCGATCAGGCGTTATTGACCAGGCGTTGTCGGTCGAGCATTGTTGCCCAGGCGTTGTCGGTCGAGCATTGTTGACCAGGCGTTGTCGGTTGAGCATTGTCGACCAGGCGTTGTCAGTCAAGCGTTGTCGGTCGAGCATTGTCGACCGGGCGTTGTCGGTCAAGCGTTGTCGACCAGGCCTTGTCGGTCAAGCGTTCTCGACCAGACGTCAAGCGTTCTCGACCAGACGTTGTCGGTCGCGCATTGTCGGTCAGGCGTTCTCAGTCAACCAGCGTTGTCAACCAGCCCTTGTCGGTTGAGCATCCATCAAGCATTATCAACCAAACATTGTCGATCGGGCATTATCAACCAGGCGTTGTCGGTCAAGTTATTGACCAGTTGAACATCAATTTTATTTGAAACAGGTCGAGTGTTCGTAGTACACTTTAGTCCCGCAATGCTGGGCTCATTAAAAACATTGGGAGCATGCAAAAATGCACTAACAAGTGGTTTATTTATCTACATTTTCTTATTCCATAACAAGAAAAAACAAGTGCGCCAATTGGTTTAGGTGCAGCAATTACTTTTGTTGACTTTCAGTTAGCAGTATTCTATAAGACTGGTGGTGGTGTAATGAGACTGGAACAATCCAAATTATGTATGCCAGCTACATTTTCAATCATCAAGGATTCAATCACAAATAAAGATTTCACAATGGATTTCATAGAGATAAAAAGTAAGGACATGATCAGTTCACTACCAAATATTTTAGGCGGCACATTGACAGATACCAACAAAGAAATTATTTTTCCTCATTTTAGTTCAAATTCACGGCATCGAAGGTGGCCTAACAAGAACAAAATGCATGTTGTTAACTCCAGGTACATTAATATAGTTACAATTTCACAAGCTGCTATGAAGTAAACAGGTACAGGAAATAGCTGCTTTATGCAAATGACATCTGATTAACGGTCTGCAAGGAACATCTGATTTACCAATAGTATAATTCAGTAAAAATTACAAGAATAGTTATCTCTGGATGAGTGTGTATGAGTTAAAGAGGGGGCGCATATGGTTTGTGCGCTTCCTTCTCAGTTTCTGCTTTATTTGAATCACAAGAATAGAACTTCTGGCCGTCTGGTCACTACATGAAAATAACCACAGTTAAAATACATTAATGTAGTTTTAAAGCGTACATGGATATCAAGAAAGCAAGCAGTAAAGCACACTGCAATTTTGTACTGCATCAACAGTAACTCAAAGCTCACTTCACCGAATACTGCAACATGGGTACAAGAAAATGTCCTGCTGTAGATGAAGAAAATCGTAGGTTCCTATCCATCATATACAATGATGTTGAAAGATGAGCATTCAGTAAACCCCCAATTGAAAAAAGAAACTTCAAATATCAATAGAACATTGGCCACGCATTGAAACTTATGCAAGCATTGCGCTCTCAAAGGTCAACCTTTTCCCGTTTTGCAGTTTGCAGTTCTCAACGTTCTCATACCAAATGATACACTACAAACTGCAAAATAATGACTAATAAGCAAGGTTTAAAATCTCCGGCTAAGCCATTTAGCAGCAGCCTTCAAAAATAAGGTTATAGCGTGATACAGAAGGCTATTAGCGGGATTTAGCAAGATTTATCAGCAAAACTTACGTAGCTGCGGTCCTTTCTAGCAGGATAACATGTAGCCTAAAAACCACAATGCTCTGAAATATCAGGATTTTGCACATTCTGAAAGGTGTGATCCTTCAATTGCTAGCCCAAATGGAAGGCAAAAAGGTGTGGCCTAGAGCTAGTCCCTGATTGGTCTTTCATACCGTAGGAAGAAGTCCAAATGGAAGGCGGAAAGGTGTGGCCTAGAGCTTTCTAGAGACCAAATGTGGCAAGGCAAATTGAGGGGTGCGGCGGTAATCTTATACATGTAAACCGATCAACTTCCTAATTATTCCTTGTTTTCTATCATACCTGGTTCGGTACTCCTACTTCCAGCAAAGGGAAATCGAAAAGATCCTAATTATTCCTTGGTTTCTATCATCATGAGCATGTGAAGATGGGGGCTGGCTGCTGCCATTTGCACTTGATATAAACAAAATTAGGCAGGAACCAACACAAAAGTATGCTGAGTGCAGATGAAATATTATCGTCCTTGAATAACAGACCAATATGATTATGCCTCACTATCAGCTGACTGTGTAACACAATGTTGTTACCAATGTTTGACTGTATAGCAACCAGAGGAGGGAAAATATGAAGGAAGTTGAATGTTTTGGGCTGTGATGAGATGCAGCTAGCTTGGCCTTGCGCCTCTCATTTATAGCTTGAAAGGTGATACATAGCAGCAGCCCTAGAGGCTTGCTTGACACTCTATTAACTTAACTTGTCTTGAGTTAAGCTTGCAGCCCCAGAGTAAGACTGACCTGACTAGACTTGGCGAGACTTCACACTAAGGTAGAGAGGAAACTACCATGAAATTGCTAAGGCCCTCTTTGGAACATAGGATTTGTGGAGGAATTTTGAAGGAATGAAATCCTATAGGAATTTTTCCTACTTGACTCTTTGGAACAAAGGATTCAACCCTATAACATTCCTATGGAATGCATTCCTATGTCTCATTTCATAGGAATTTAGGAGGAAAATAACATGAGGTCCAACCTCATGGAAACTTTCCTATGTTTCTATCTCTCTCCTTTAATTCCTGTGTATTTCCTGTGTGGCATCCAAAGGCTTCATTACCTATTCCTACGTTTTCACAATCCTGCATTCCAAAGAAGCTACATGTATACTACTAGGAATTATTATCCTAATCATAACAATTATATACCCAACATTCTCCCCCAAATCGTTGTTATCTTCATCTTGACCATTCCAAGCCTTGCAATGAGCTCATGGAATCGAACTCGTCCTAATGCCTTCTTTAGGATGTCTGCGAGCTGGTCGTTGGTGCTGACAAGCTCATTTGAGATGCTACCATTCTCCAAACACTCAAGGATGAAGTGATAGCAGATATCAATGCGCTTAGGCCCTCTTTGGAGCCGCAGGATTATCAAAAAAAAAGGAATAGGAAAAACGTAGGATTGGAGTTGGCTATCAAGTGCAATCCTACAGGAATTGAAAACGCGAAAAACTTTTTACAGAGCGTTTGGATGCAACACAAGAAAACAGGAATTGAAAGAGAGATAGACTCAAAGGAAACTTTCCTTGGACCTCTCGCTAGAATTCCTCCCAAATTGCTATGGAGGAAAGCATTCCATAGGAATTTCATAGGATTTGTAAGAGCACAATCCTTTGTTCCAAAGGGTCTCATAGGAAACTTTCCTATAGGATTTGAATCCTACAAAATTCCTCCATTTTTCCTTTGTTCCAAAAGGGGCCTTAATCCGACTTTCGCAGAAGACGAAGTTCTTGCTAAGTACTAGCGCGGATATGTTGTCCATCTTCATCTTGCCCAGCAACCATGCCAGCTAGATGCCTTGGCATGCCACTCGTTGCAGCAATGTACTTTGCTTCGCATGAAGGTAGAGCAACAATCTGATGCTTCTTTGATTGCCAGCTGATTACACTAGCATTGAGGAAGAAGAGTGAACCAGAGGTGCTCTTGTGAGTGTCGATGTCGCTTCCGTGCGAGTAGGAGAGGCTTTGGTCAATTGACGGCGATGTAGCGCAGTAGCCGCTTCACCGCTCCCATGCATAGCGTAGACTCCCCATGAGCCGCCAGTACGATGTTGTCTCGACTGCCTCCACCATGCTGTTGCGATTCAATTTGAGCCGCTCTTCCATGGGCGTAGATGCGGGATTTTAATTCGGCATCCCAGCATTGTCGAGGACGTGCGCAAAGCAAACCTTTTGGTTCAGCATGATTCCTCCAGCGTGTTGGCGCACCTAAATCCCCAAATAGAAGAGACCAAGGTTGCCCATGAGGAATTGCTTCTTCATCTTGTCCTTGCGGTCAATTTCGTCGTAGATCGATCTGGTGATGCCCAAGTTATTGGTGTACACACCAACGGACAGTAGCGCTCCGCCACGACCGTGTTCCTACACGGCGTGCTCATGCATGCTTTGATTATTGGTGGTAATAGTCCACTCAGACATTCCCTAGTTCAACATAATCATGAATGAAGTGATACCTTGTGTCGATGTGTTTGTGGCGCTCATAGAAGACCAGGTTCTTGCTCAATGTAATTGTTGTCTTGTGTGGCGTGAAAAAACACTGCCACACTTGCCACACTAGCAGACAAGCTTGCATGCACAAAAGGACAAGCAAATGAGGTGAGGCGGACAGACTTTTCGAGAAAGCAAACACCAATTTGCCGCCTGGACACCGCCTAGTTTACTCTCAAATGGATGTTCAAATTGGATAAGGACGAAACGAGAGAGGTGGTCAAGTACAAGGCGAGACTAGTGGTGCATGGCATCGTCCACCAAGTTGGCGTCGACTTTGAAGAAGTCTTTGCACCCGTTGCACGCATGGAATCCATTTGTGTGCTGCTGGCCTTGACCGCTGAGAGAGGTTGGAGCGTCCATCACATGAACTTCAAGTCCGCCTTCATCAACGAAGACTACATCCGCCTGCCGCCTGGCTTCAACAAACCCCAACCACGAGAACAAGGTTCTGTGACTGCGCAAGGCTCATTACGGCCTGCATCAAGCGCCGCAGGCATGGAACGAAGAGCTCGACCACACATTGAAGAGGATCGGCTTCCAGCAGAGTGAACTGAGTGCGCTATGTATCGGCGCAGCGATGGCGAGTCAATTCTCCTTGTTGCCGTGTACGTGGAGGATATCATCATCACTTGTGCATAACAGGCGGTCGTGGAGGCCTTCAAAGCAGAGATGAAGCCATTGTTCCAGATGAGCTCATGCCCTTGTCGCTCTATCTGGGAATTGAGGTCCATCAAGACGGTGGCGCCATCATACTACAGCAAGCTCGGTATGCTCAAAACATCCTTAGAGGTAGAAGGATGGTTGGCAGCGATGTTGTCCACACACGGATGAAGGAGCACCTCAAGCTTAGCCACAATAGTACAGCGGAGACGGTGGATGCGGCGCACTACCGATGCATCGTCGGCAGCCTCCAGTACCTCGTCCACACTCGACCGGGCATGCCTTCGCGGTTGGGCTCGTGAGTCGATTCCTGGAGCAGCCAACAGAGGAGCACCTTGGGGTAGTGAAGCGTATTCTCCGTACAGACCTTCAAGCAGTGAAGCATATCCTCCGCTACATTGCTGGCACCATCAACTACAGACTGCACTATGAGGAGCACCCCGGGAGGTTGATTGGCTACTACGGTAGCAATTTGGCCGGCGACATTGACACCAAGAAGAGCACTAGCGGCACGTTGTTCTTTCTCAGCAATTGCTTGATCAACTGGCAGTCTAACAACCAGTTTGGTTGGCTGGGCTCAGCTGCTAGGAGAACTCCTTAGAGAAGAACCAAGGCACTCGAGAGCAAATCCGCCTTGGCGCTGGCCAAGAATCAACACTTCCGTGAGTGCAACAAACACAATGACCACGCGGGATCAGCGCCAATTATATCACCACTTTGGACCAGTTCGCTGACATCCTCACAAAGGCACTTGGGGGAGTTAAATTTCAAGAACTGAGAGCAAAAATTGGGATAGTCTAAGTGGAATAATTAAACAAGGATTTGGAGGAGTGGGTATCGTTGAAGTAACCGTTGTGGTATTTTGCTTCTAGAAGTATGCTTCATCTGCTCCAAAACAGAGACACTCCTCTCAGCTCAGCTCATCCCTCAGCTTCTATTGATCTAGTCTAGGGCCTATCCTATGTTTTTAAGGTGTCGCCTAGGCGTCGCTTTGGCGTCAGGGCGCAAAAATATTCAGGGCGTCCCCGTCGCCTTGCCAGGAAAGCGGCAAAAGCAAGGGAGGGAGGGAGAAGAGAGCAAAAATGGGACGGGAACTGGCTAGGGAGGCCAAGAAGCTGCCCCTCCTGCTCTTCCTGCTGGCTCCCGCGGCTCTGGATGGCTGAGAGCTCCCTCCGATTACTTTTGCAGCAGATCTTGGACGAGGTGCGGGAGTCGATCTGAAAGGGAAGGAGGGGCCGGCGGGGAGGAGTTCCAGGTTTGGGGAGCCACTGGAGCATCTCACACAAGGTATATGGGAGCCGCTGTAGCGACGGCGCGAGGGAGAGAGAGAGCGAGAGGCGCACGGCGCTGGCGGCTGGCTGGGAGAGCCATCAGGAGAAGATGGCTGTATAGGTCAACTTGTGGGCTGTTGAAGTGTTATTGGACTGGTGGGCGGGGCCTTCTTTCCCTTATGGCTCTTTTCTTTTTCCTTTTTCTTTTCCTTTCCTCCAGAATGCACGTATAGGCTGTTTCTCAAATGGGTATGGCGTCGCCTCACCTCGCCTTATGCTTGCCTAGGCGTCGCCTAAGCGACTGGAGGGGGGTGAAACACCACGCCTCGCCTTACCGCCTTAAAAACATAAGGCCTAACACGCGGGTGCATGAGGGGCGAGGGTTTCATGCCAAGTTAGGGTTTCCACTAAAAGCTGAGGCACATCTTATTTATTTAATGCAATGCATTAAGCAGGCATATAAAAATGTTTTATGCAGATGACCTCAATAGCAGGAAAGTGACGGCAATTTACCTTATGAAACAAAACACAAGGATAGCAAAACGAGTTGATGGTGAAAATATAGCCATAGGAAAACGGTAATTAGAAGTAAACAGGATGACCAATCAAGGACAATGTAAATGTCTGCTAAGATAGATAATATCACTATACCTTGAACTCAGGATATATAAACGATAGAAGTGTTACTCCGATGGTCTTCATAAATAGCTTGAAAGGGACTGGCCCTCCATCTTAACAGGATAACAGATCAGCCAATCTATCGGTAAGCTATGAATCGTTGCACTTGAAACAATGAAACACAATGCCACGTCTTTCTTTCTTTTCTTTTCTTTTCTTTTTCTTTCTTTTTTGTAGGTAATAACTGCCACATCTATCATTCACACCACGTTCCAAATCTACCACTCACCAAAATTATCATGTAAAACAAAGTCTTTTGTCTGGTACGCTATGGATAATGACAAATGTAAAACTTATCTATTATACACTACGTATATCTTTTAACTATTGGTGTGCATCTACATTCAGCTATGGTATACTGGTGTCTGTGGCTACGCTACATCACGTGGGGTAAAATGGACAAAAATAGAGAGAAAAGGCAACCAGACAATGATTGCCAACACTGCGGAATGATGGGTCAGTACTCACCTAGTCACAAGGAACTCAGACCTCACACAGGGTATCAATCTCTCCAATTGATCCAATTTCTTCACCTTTATTGGACCAACATGAACTTGCAGCGCGAAGAAGGCACAACGGTCAATGAATGCCTGGTGAGAATAAGATAAATGAAGATAAATGTGGACCGATAATTTCGTGAAAGGCATATACTCCAGTTCTTTTGGAAACTCACCCGGATCAAATTGAACTACAAAGTAGAAGCAAGGTTCACCAAACTACCACCAGCAATTCCCTGAATGATAAAGAGCAGCATTTAAGGACATTCTATGATGATATATAACTCCAGCTGCATTATTCAACGGAAGAAAAAAAAATCATGATAAGTGGGATGTTCCAATTGATCAGATTTTCTTTCTCTGAAATTGCAGGCAACCTACGTTAATACTTTTTTGTAAAAAAAAATACAAATAAACTCAATAGGAGCTGAATTGGCATGAACATAGCATCATCCAGCAGTCAGCTGATCCATGCTTGGGCATAGTTAACTTAATAGTTTTAAAAGACTCACTTATAGTTCCTGAACTCACATATCCAATTTTTTTCTGTACAGCAGCAACTGTTTGAAATACTTTCTGATTCCAATGTTTCGATACGAAGCTTGAGATCACCTTGTTCCTGTAAAAGTGAAGCTAATCAAGACCCACACATTCAAAAGACTTGTAAATAAATAAATAGCACCAATGAGCTACAAAAGCTGTATAAAAATGTTGCACTTACCAAACGCTTAATAATTTCTGCAAGCTTTTTAACTGTCATGTTGGCGAAACAAATCGTAAAATGTGTGGCAGTGCCTTTCCCATCTCTTGTTTGCATCCTGAAGCATCATGAAATCAGAAGCACTTAAAATTCTCACTATCCATATCGGTAGATAAATCATATAGATAGGTTATATGAAGTTGAAAATAGGTTTAAACTTGCCTTTCCAACTACTTCAACACCAGCTTCATTCAATTGTAGCAGTTCCATGCCATATCAAGATAGACCTAGAGTTGAAAACTTTTAGCAAAATAAGAGCGAGGTGCAATTGAAAACAGAAACTGGAACCTCACGTTTAGTAGATGGCTTGATGAAAATCTTCAAAATCAATTAAGAGAAGTTAGGGACCTCCTCCTAATAGTATCTCTTTCTGACACAGATGACAAACCAAAATGGAGCTGGAAGGCTCGGATAAATTCACTGTGAAATCAGTGTATGATAAACTCTGTATAGGTGAGCTAGAACCCAGATTTGATGTAATCTGGAAGGCCAAATTGCCGTTAAAGATCAAGATTTTATGTGGCAAATGTACCATGGGGCTACATTGACCAAAGACAATATGACAAAGAAAAATTGGCATGGGGATACTAAGTGCCCTTTCTGTGATAAAGAAGAAACAATTGAACATCTGTTCTTTACTTGTGAAGTCATAAAATATGTGTGGAGCCTGGTGGCTTTGGTGATTGGTGCTAACTGTAGGCCTGAAAGTATCGAACAGTACTTAGTATGGATACAAGCAGCAATCCCAACTGGGAAGAAATTCTTCATGGTTGGTTTAGCCGGTATCTGTTGGGCAATTTGGAAACTAAGAAACAGAGTCTGCTTTGATAATAAGTTTGTAAGATCTCCTACTGAGATAGTGTGCTATGCTTGTTCTTTCTTGAATTATTGGGCAGGTCTCCAAAAAGATGCAGAAGGCCAAGCGCTTGCGGAAGGAGCTGGTGTTCTTCAGGATGCAGCAGTCCAATACCACCCAAGACAAGGAGACAGGAATGCTGACACAACAAGACGTGCAATCACTGAAGGTTGATACAAGACAGGCACAAGCTAGGATAATGGAAGAGGAAAGCGATAACACGGCAAGCTTAGTCAGTGGGATAGTTTCGATGGCTGTCATAGCCAGGTGCCATAGTGCACATGTAATAGGTTTCGGAGTGGGAGCGGTTGCGCTTGTTGGATGTCCCTCTGTGACATGCGACAAGCGTATTTTCCTTTCAGCATCGTTAGAGAACTTTTTAGTTTCATGCATTTTTATTTCTGCCTGAACAACATGAACCTGTGGTGGTTTCGTTACTGAAGTAATGAAATTCCAGGGCTATGCCCTGTTCTGCAAAAAAAAAAAGTATGGGCTCTCGAGTTTTGAGTCCGTTGTTAGGCAGACTCTCTTTAATTCTCTCGTGTGATTTCAGTAGGGTCACAAAAGTCACACGTGCTGTTTTGGCACAAACTCTGCCCTCGCATGTGCAGAAATCATGTTCAGG
>LAPY01000066.1:112357-127236 GCA_000970635.1 Eragrostis tef
ATGTTGTTGAATGTTGAAGAATGTACTAGCATTGTACTGAACTACTGCTAGTCTCGAGCTTTTATTTTCTAATTGATTATTGACATAAGTACTTTCTTGTAGCAGAGACGATTCTGGCTATACAAACTCGCACTGCACTGGACTGGTGAAGCAGCAACGCCGGCGTATATTTTTTGCCAATCAGAGTGAAGTCGGTGTGTATGCTACAAGAAGAAGCAAGTATTCGTGGTCGCGTACGTACGTGGGGAAGCGATCTTGCTCGATGCTCCGAGTAGAGCAGCAGGACGTCAGACAGAGAGGCTGCCTGTGATGCATTTACGAAGCAGAGACAGGTCGATCAGCATGGCCGTGAATTGGGCATATGCATGGATCGTACGTACAACAGGCCGGCCGGTGGCATTTACTCGGCCATGTGAGCTGATTGAGCTGGCTGGCTGGCTCCTTTGGTAGTGTTGGAGTTGGAGGACGGACTAGCAGCTAGTAGTAGGAGGAGTCTTGAGAGGCCAGTGGTGCCAACAGGGCACTCCAACTGTCTGCACAAGCAGCTGCTGCGCGTATCCAGCGGCGCAACGCCAATAAATCAAAGAAGGCATGCAGCACATTTACTCCCATAAATCGCATCCACCGACGCCACCAACGGGGATATCTCTCGCGCCCATATATACTGACTGGCCAACACATCCATCGATCCATCCATGGTGTGTTGCCCCTCCTCTTCACTGCCGTACCAGAGAGAGAGAGAGAGAGAGATTTCTCGCTCCCCACTCCACAAGAAAGGTGGTGGAGTATTCAGTCAGGGTCGCCTGCGCACAGTATGGCGACGACACAGCAAGCTGGTAGTACCACCATGCGGTTGCTCTTGTTGTGTTTGTTTTTCATCCAGCTGGGAAGTAGTAGTGATGCTGCTGCTGGAGCGGCGGCGCGTCATGGTCAGCAGCAGCATGGGAGGACCTCTTCTTCTGGTACTAATACTAACGCGACATCGGCGCAAGCAGCAGCAGGTCATGGTGGTCAGAAGGCGAAGAACTTGAAGAAGGAGCCGCTGGCGCCTGCGCTGATCGTGTTCGGCGACTCGATCGTGGACCCCGGCAACAACAACGGCATCAACACCATCATCAAGGCGGACTTTCCTCCCTACGGCGACGACTTCGTGGGCCACCGGCCCACCGGGAGGTTCTGCAACGGGCGGATCCCCACGGACTTCATCGCCTCGCGGCTGGGCCTGACCTCCTCACCGGCGTCAGCTTCGCCTCCGGCGGCACGGGATTCGACCCGCTCACGCCGCGGCTTGCCTCGGTGATCTCGCTCCCGGACCAGCTCAGCATGTTCCACGAGTACCTGGCCAAGGTGCGCGCGGCCGGCGGGGACGCAGACAAGATCCTGTCGCGGGGCGTGTTCGCGGTGTGCGCCGGCAGCGACGACGTGGCCAACACCTACTTCACGATGCGCGCCAGAAGCAACTACGACCACGCCTCGTACGCGCGGCTGCTGGTCACCCACGCCGCCTCCTTCGTGGAGGACCTGGTCCGCGCGGGCGCCCGCCGCGTCGCCGTCATCGGCATCCCTCCCATCGGCTGCGTGCCCTCGCAGCGCACCATGTCCGGAGGCCTCGACCGCGGCTGCTCCCCGGGCCACAACGAGATCGCCGTCGCCTACAACTCCGGCCTCGAGGCCGAACTCGCCTCCCTCCGACACAAGTACCCGGGCACCATGCTCGTGTTCATGGACATCTACGGCTTCCTGTACGACATGATGATGCACCCGCAGAGCTACGGCTTCACGCAGTCCACCAGGGGATGCTGCGGCACGGGCCTCCTCGAGGTCTCCGTCCTCTGCAACGGCCTCACCTCCGCCGTCTGCTCCGACGTCGGAGACTACCTCTTCTGGGACAGCTACCACCCCACCGAGAAGGCATACAAGGTCCTCGCAGACTTTGTCTTCGACAACTACGTCAAGCTCATCATCTAGCTTAATTCTTGGTAGTAATTCTTTAATTAAATTTGCTGCTATTACTGTGTACTCCCCCTAGCTATAGTTTACCTTCCCTTCCCTCAGGCAGCCACGATCTGCTCCTTTTTTCTTTTCGATCGTCATACAGTATGCATCGTCTTTCTTTCATGCCCCCATTAATCGACGAGATTTGTTCCTGAAAAATCAATTCTGTTGTCCTTGTCAAGTTTTTCCAAAAGAAGAGTGACATATATATATATATATGCATGTAGTATATAATATAATTAACGATAAGGGATCCAAAAAGTTTGAATTTATTCAGCTTGAGATCTCATCCAAAATCTGACTGCATATATGGATGCTCTGATTCCGATGCTACTCGCATCTGATGCAGGATGACAAACAAATGCACACGACACAAACCAAACAAACGCATAAGATTGAAGCATCACATCTGGCCGTCCAACCCCCTCCAGAAAGAGAGCATCACATCAGGCACACAATTAGATCAGTTCAGTTTTTCACTTCCAAATTTAAGCATACCCAGTGTTACAATCCCCCATCCAGACTCCAAGAGTAATTACACCCATTACGACACACTAACAAAGTCGAGTAGCTCTGCAAGGCGGTTTAGCAACACCACGACAATCATCCTCCCTCTACTCGAACGCCCACTGGTTCTCCCTGCGGATCTCCTCTTCCTCCTCAGGACTGAAGTCGTTCTTGATGTTGAACGTCGTGCGGATCTCCTCTGGGGTCTTGCCCTTGATCATGTCAGCAACAGTCTGGCAAGTGAGGTCCAGCAGTCCCTTGATGTTTAGATAGTTGGCAGCCTGCGACAACCAGACCATGTCACAAAAACAAAACAGTAAATAAAACCGCTCTCACCAAAGAAAAAAGGGGGGCAAGATTGAACAAGCTATGTCGAACAAGGTAGCCTAGACATGGATCTAAAAGAGGACAAGCTAACATGACAGAAACAAACCGATCACTCAACCCACACCTTCGAGGTTACACATGACTGATTGGAACTGCGGTGTTAGTTGTTACCCACGATGATAATTTACCTTTACCCAAATAACTGGCCGCTGCCAAGTCATGTGGTATTGTGGGAAAAGTAAGTATCAGCAGAATTCTTCCATTCCAAGGAGCACCATAACCTCCACTAGTTAAGGGTATATGTGCAGCATTCACACGGCCTCTGCCAAAAAGGGCAATGCTAGCAAGCAATAAATGTGAAAAACAAGGAAAGTGAACCAGTATGGCAATGGAATATATGATTGTTCCTCATGAATGCTAACACATCAGATTGCCACATGTCCAATTATTCTATATCAGTAAATGAACTGTCATTGTATAAGGTGCATACTTGTGAACTTATGACACATAGATGGTCTGATAACTAACCAACAAAACAACAGGAGATAATTTCCAAGATCAGGCTTAATATTAAATCTAATCTAAAGCAATGTAATAACACGAATGCAGAAAGTAAGACGTGGGCAGAGGAAAAGGCAGATGCGCGCCTCTATAAAGGGTACAATACAATGAAATCAGCAAGGAATTGGTACAATATCTGACCCTTATAGTGAATTAATTTAATTATCAACATGGAATGAGACGATGTCACGCACAAGCAACTAGGTATGGACGGAAACAGGTACAGAACTAGCACTAAAATCAACACACTAGACGAGAAGTATAGTCAATACCCCACATTGGTCACGATGTCGACATTACGACACAATTAAGCGTCTACTGCTACATCATGTAGGCGTATACTCAAAACTAAATAAAGAATTGATCTAAATGGGACAGAAATGACCACAGATCTAGAAACAAAAGGAACTAGGGTTTGGCAGAAGAAGATGGAGTAGGATACCAGGATGAGGTCGAAGAGCGTGGCCTGGTCGACCTTGACGAAGTCGGCGTCCCAGTTCTTGAGGTCGTCGCCCCCCGAGGCAGAGGCGGAGGCGGAAGCGGAGGCGGGAGCGCTGTCCTTGTTGTCGTCGGACTTGGCTGCGGCGGCGGCGTGGACGTGCTTGTTGCAGTACTCGATGACCTTGGAGAGGATCTTGGAGTTGACGTTGGGGAGGGGGATGCTGTTGTCGGCGCAGTCGTCCTCGATCATGTGGCGGATGGTCTGCGACTCCATGGCGACCGCCTCCTCAACCTCGAACTCCTCGCCGTCGGAGCTCTTGAGCGTGATCATCTTCTTGTCGCCACCCTCCGCGGACGCCATGGTAACCCTACCTGCTGCTGCTGCTGAGATCGAAACAAACCCTAGCTTTTCCCCCTCTTCTTTGTTGTTGCTGGTAGGTGCGGCGGCGGTGGACCCGGGAAGAAGAAGAAGGGGATTCCTATCAAAAAAAAAGGGAAGAAGGGGATCGGTGGCGAATGGATTGGGTTGGGTTAGGCCCTTTCTTCATATTATAAAGCGGAAACGTTCGGCCCGCGTCCATCCGATCCGGCCCATATGGTGGTCTCTCATCTCTGCTGCTAAAAAAGAAAAAAAAATGGTCTCTCTTTTCAGCCGAACGAAGCCGCGCTCCGCGGGCCCGGGCATTTCAATTTTTCACTCCCTTTCATTCTCCTCTCCATTCATCAGAGAGAGAGAGAGAGAGAGAGAGAGATTGGGAATTTGGGGTCGATCGATGAGTGAAACCGCCGCGATGGCCTCTCCGCCTCCTCCGTCCACCATCCGCCGGAATCCTCCCCCGCGCGCGAGGCCTCCCCCCACCCCCCTCGCCTCCGCTAAACCCAAACCCTCCTCCCTCTCCCGTTTGCTCGACGATGAGGCCGCGGCGCCTCCACCTCCTCCCTCCTCCTCGCAGGAGGAGCGCCTCAAGGTGTTCCTCCGCATCCGCCCCCTCCCGGATCAGGAGCGGGACCGTCGCAAGGACCTCAGCCGCCCGATGGCCCCCAAGGACCATCGCCGGAAGCCCAAGCCGGCCGCAGCCGGAGGGGTATGCCTCGTCGCCACCGGACCCAACTCCGTCGCGCTCACTGTCCCGCAATCAAAGCTCGACTCCAAGCGCGGCCGCACCGAGGTTTTCGACGGCTTCGCCGCCGTCTTCTCGCCAGACTCCTCCCAGGTGAGAAGACGCACATAATATATTTTGCCCCAAACAAATAACGGCCCCTACTCCAGCTTTGTCAATGTGTAATGTCAGACGCAGTTTGTATCCTGTTTGCTCCAGCTTCCACATAATAATCATATCTTACCATCTGCATTTGCAATTTTGTATATCACTCATTTTCATACTTTGCATTTCCACATTTGTTCTTCCATCTTGAGAAAGGAAACATCCAATCGCATTTTTGACACAAATGTAACATTTACATGTACTATTGCATGACCATTTTCGTCCTTACAGCTTGATATCTTTAATCAAGTAATGAACCCACTGGTGGATGATTTCCTGGGAGGAAAGAGTGGCCTACTTGTTGCAATGGGCCCAACAGGGTCCGGAAAGACACATACTGTTTTTGGATCTCCTAGGAACCCTGGAATAGTACCACTCGCATTACGCCAAATCTTCAATGCAGCAAACGAGAGCAAGGGTGGCAAGCAACCAGCAAGGTAAACTGTTTTACTCTTTTTTTCTCTCTCACCACACAGTACACCTTTTTGTCCTGACCCTATGTGTTCCGGGGAAATTTTGCTCACACAGAAGAAACTCCAGGCCGTGGTCGTGAACAAATGTTACAACTTGGTTATGAATAAACATATTAGCTTGAAACCATCCATTATATAGATGCCTAAATTGAGGAAAATGTTTTTTGTAGCCGGGAAAATTTGCTCAAGCAGAAGAGGGTCCGGGCTATGGTCGTGAACAAATTTTACATCTTGATTATGAATAACCCGATGATCTTAAAACTATCCGTCATATGGAAAATGTTTTTCTACCACAAATGCTCCATATTTGTTTCCTTTTTCTTAGGCGAAAACACCATGTTAGGTTTGTATGCATAATAACTGAGCTCTTATTCACACGTACTCAAATCTAATTGCAAATGGAGCCCCTAGTTTGATTTTTTTTTGAAAAAACCCTTATGCATGTAATCTATCTAAAACATAGCTCATACATTGACATACTTTATTTTATGATCACAGATCATTTTCCTTGTCAATGTTTGAGATCCTTTCTGAAGGAAAAGGTGAACGCATCCTTGATCTATTGTCTGATGCTGCTGAGTGTGTTCTCCAGCAGTCAACAATTAAAGGTCTTCAAGAGGTAGCTTCAAAGCGTTAAAACTAGTACCTCTATTACTCTTCATAAGGATGTGCATCCCTTGTCTGTCAGATTTAAGCTTAACTAGCATGGTTGTGAATTCCTATTGGATGGTCAGGAAATGGTGGGAAGGGGCTATGCTAGTCTTGTGGGTGATGTGCATGTAGTTAGTTGTGCTGTTATTCTGATCTTTGATTTCCAACAACGTGAATGGGGGCTAGGGCACATGCCATTTGAATTGTATTGCAGACAATATTTATATGTTTGCTTGGTAGCATTCAGTAAGATGTTATCTGTAATTTGTTATGCAGGTGGCCGTTACTGATTTTGTAGATGCTGAGAGCTTGGTTTCACGTGGTATGATGAAGCGCAGCACAGCTGCAACAAATGCTAACAGCAAGTCAAGGCATGTTTCCCGTATACTTCTGTTTCCTTGATCTTTATGGATCAATTTCACTTGTAGTTATAAATGTGATTCTAATTCAAACTTCTTATTGTACTGCAGCCGATCACAGTGCATCATCACAATACGTGCTGTCTATAAAAGCATTGATGTAGAAAGTGAGCATTTGCCTAGTAGTGCTGTTCTGGCCATTGCAGATCTTGCTGGTGCAGAGCGGGAAAGAAAAACAGGAAATCAGGTCCGTTTCTTGGCACAGTTGCTTTATAATACTATGTAATTGTTTTTTATTGTCAACATGACTAATTATACATTTCCAGGGCTCAAGGCTGTTAGAGAGTAACTTCATTAACAACACATCCATGGTTTTCAGTCACTGCTTGAGGGTACTGCCAAATGACTTTTCTCATGCGGCTCTTTCTTTTACATCAGTGCTTACGTGCAAAATACTGTCATTTGCATCTGTGAATAAATGGAGTTATGTTGCCTGATCATGCTCTCTTTCTATTTTGATAATTGCAGTCTTTGTTGGAACATCAGAAAAATCAGAAGAAACCGTTGGAGAAGCATTTCAAGAACTCCATGGTGAATATTGAACCTCGTTGCCTCCTTGCTTCTTTTCTAATGTCTGGGCAACTCCAAATCTCATCTACCATTTATTTTCCTAATCATATTCATTAATGCATGTGACGATGGATATGAATTCTAACAAGTATTGGAGTAATGTAACTTAATAAGTGATACATCATAACATCCCATTATTTTTGATGGACACACCTTTCCCTCCCCAATTTTATTTGAAACAAACTCTCCTTCCCCAATTAATTAATCTACTAATTTTCAGAATTTGTATTGTAGCTTAGTCATCTGACGACTGATTTATTGATCCAAAAACCAACTAATACGCTATTCCTGATCAATGACCATTTCACCTCTAAGAACTGTATTTGTTGGGAAATGGGAACTGCTTTATATATTTCCTAATTCACTAAATTTATTACTACAGTACAATTAGTTTTGAATCATACATTTTAAATCCTTTGTCATGTTTATAGCTGACAAGGTACTTAAGAGACTACCTAGAAGGAAGGAAGAAAATGACACTGGTATGCTATTCTGGACTGATGTTCTTACGTCTTATCATGTTTCACCTCTAAGAATTGTTTTTGTTGGGAAATGGGAACTGCTTTATATAATATTTCCTAATTCACTAAATTTATTACTACAGTACAATTAGTTTTGAATCATACATTTTAAATCCTTTGTCATGTTTATAGCTGACAAGGTACTTAAGAGACTACCTAGAAGGAAGGAAGAAAATGACACTGGTATGCTATTCTGGACTGATGTTCTTACTTCTTATCATGAGCTCCTGAAATGAAGTGATTGCATATTGTTAATGCATTTTTTATGTTTGAATGTGATATTGTGCTTTATGCTATTTTTAGAGATACCGCTTTACGCTATTTGGAAGGAAAATTTGTTGTTCATATAAAATTAGCAGAAGGGGTGCCCAATGGTACACCTTTGATGTAAACACTTTGGTGAGATTTGTCATGATGCTCTGGACAGAAATGATTGCTGCATTGGTGATAGAACATTTTGAATGATTCAATTCCTTAAAAAACTTGTGCTTTCCCATTGTCCTGAGTGTCACAGGAGCAAGAGGTGATATGTATGAGTAATAAGTGCTTTGGACTGTCGGTTGTTGGACTTTACAAGTGTAGTAAGGTGTTGAATACTTGAATTTTGTATATCTTGTTGGAAAAAATCAGGCAAGTTTCTCTCACAACTCACGAACACAAAGACACAATGGTTTGGTGCTGCGATGAAGCTGCAGCTTTTCGGGTTGTTCTCTTCTTTTATTTATACTCCTAATTACAATCTACCACAAGCCCGTGATAGGCGCAACGACTGCCATAGTGGCCGCTACAAACCAGCACACGTTCACCTCCGTGTGCTTGACTCCTAGATGCCAGGAACAAGAAAGGACTGACTCAAAGCCTAACCGACTAACCAGCTGACTCCCTAACAGAAAGACTGAAACGAACTGAAACTCTGAAACAGACACTTGACACACTACGACTGACACAGCACGAGGTTTATCTACTAACAAATCTTAGTATTAAGAATTCACTATTTTTGCTCCCATGAGTGCTATTGTATATCCTTTTCTTTATACGTAAAGAAATTGTACATCGTAGGCACAATATGTGGATACATTTGACACTTCTCATTTGAGTTGCAATCTAATATGTTTAGTGTTGAATGGCGTGGGTGCTACTGCTGCATGGTCTACACACTGGTTATTGTACTATTTAATATAAATATTTTTTCTTGAACCTTTTAATATTTATTTTAATTGTTATTTATTAGACATTTGTATAATCTGTTTTTAACTATAAAATAAATATGCAAAGAAAATATTTGTTTTCAAATAATATTTCCCCTTTTTAGGTTCTGAATGTGAAACCAGGAGATGACGATTACTTGGATACAACATTTCTGCTCAGACAAGCATCTCCTTACATGAAAATAAAGTACTACTCTTACTATTTCACTGATAAATTATCTTTTCTTTCTTCTCTTTTGCTACTATTGAGAATACAATAAAGTGGCTATCGAGAAAGGTGTTGCTAAGTTGCCTACTGACTCGTATCATAATGCTACTGGAAAGCTGATGATTGGTATCTTTTATGTTTGTCCTGTGTCCTTCATTTTTGTTCTTTGTATCACTTCAGATACACCAGCCTTGAGGATTCTTCAGATTTGGTTTCTCAAAAGAGAAGCAATGGGTCCTTGATTTGCCAAGAAAACAAGAAAAAGAGGAAAGTTCATAAGCCTGAAGTCATTGTGGTGAGAAGTGCCGATTAACCTTTCAATATTTTAGTTTGTTTAGCTTTAAGGCCTTAGATAGCTTCTAATATGCACTGCCGTCGTTTAAGATGAATGGTTACAGAGCATGTTGATTTCACAGTTCGACTCAGATACATGTCAGTTCTTGGACCATTCTGTAATCAAATATTTGTTGGCTGACTAGCATATTCATGTTGCTTTTTGCACCTTTGACATCCTTACATCTTATCAAATAATCAAAGTGCACATCATATTACTAATATATTCAATACATTGGAGGTGCTAAGAATGACATATTCTCTTGTCTGCCTCTGTACCACATGCATTTTTTTTATTAAGTTGCAATATTAAACAAACATATCTTACACATTGCCTGTTACTTCAAGTATTTTCATTTCTTAGTGGGAATGGATTTTCATTGACTAGCATATTCGTGTTACTTTTTGCACCTTTGTCATCCTTACATCTTATCAAATAATCTAAGTGCCCATCATATTACTAATATATTCAATACGTTGCAAGTGCTAAGAATGACATATTCTCTTGTCTGCTTTTGTACCACATGCATTTTTTTATGCGAAATATGACACATATTTTTATTAAGTTGCAATATTAAACAAACATATCTTACACATTGCCTGTTACTTTTCATTTCTTAGTAGGAATGGATTGTCATTTTCTATTATGTTTCTGCAGGTTGAACGAAATGAAAATGTTGACATGGATGATATTACTAAAGTTTCTGAAAGAGGTTTTGTTTACTGGCACACCATTTATCTTGGTACTACTGAATATTTTCTTTGGCTCAATATTGTGATATTATTTGCAATGTCTACAGATAAGGCACAGCTTAAGTTCCTCAACTCTGAGTTGCAAAGAGTATCCAGAAGTGAAAAAATTATGACGACCTTTGCCATGGTTTTATGGACTGTATTAAAGCAGTATAAACATAAGCTTTTGGTAATCTGTTGTGCACATTATTTTTCTGATTACAATTTTTTTGTAACATGTATTCAGTGTCATAAGTTGCCTGAGTTGCTATAGTTACACCTTACAACTCAGAGCACAAAGTAAAATGTTCAGGTAGATCTTCATGATAATTTTACTCTATGTTACTCATTGAAGAAACTGGAAAGTTCTTCATACCATCTTACCATGTGTTTGCCTGTAGGATGCTGAGAATGATGCTGAAAATATGAAAGAATCGATTAGAGATAAAGATATCCAAATTATGGAGCTGAAAAAGGAGTTAGAGGTTTTGAATTCTTGTTGTTCATGCAAGAACTTTCCGATTGTTGGGGATACCCCTCGTGCCCTAGATGATGCTATGTCTTCTGGTGAAGCTGTTCAAAGTTTGGTTTCCCAGTCAAATAAACCTGATTCCAGTTATGCTGCAGCAGAGAATGTCCATGTGAGTAAAAAAAATAGAACATGATCATTGGTAATCTATTCCCTAATTGATCTTCATGATAAACAATTCCAAACGAACAGGTTGTACTTATCTTTGTAACCATATAATTTGAATCCAAAGATATATAATTAGAATGCGTCTGGTTTTGCTTTCATATTCATTTATGTTGTTAAACTAAGATATATAAGCATTTCAGATACTTTCATTCACATCTATTTTGGCTCACATTCTATTTATGTCCGATGGAATAAATATGTGGCATGCTTACTGTATGTTTTAACTTAATTCTAATGATTTCATGCCCTTTTGGGAAAGCCGATAGATGAGATCGGAGCTTCCTGTCAAATGCTTTTGTTGGTTCTACACTAAATCACTGAAGAAACTTTCTTTCTATCCCAGCAGTTTGCAGCAGATGCAGAGGAATTCACATGTCATGGTCGTAAAAGTTTTCCAACTCACTGTGACCTGAAAGGTTAAATAAATTCACAATAGACATTCAGAAGAAATATCTTCAAAATGTTATGTCTAGTCCTAAATCCAACCTTTTACAGGGGAATCTGCCAATTGTGAGACTTTAGCAAATTCTTTGATAGATGGACAAGAACTGAGCTCCAGGGATTTCAAGGTTTGATACTTGTCCTTCTTGTTATCTACATTTTTTTATGAGCTAACTGTTCAAAATTTCACAAGTCTCCGTTAAGCGACGCTACCTAATACTTAGGAGAACGACTGCATCTTATACTTATATACAGCATTATCATTTGTTTAGCCAGAGAAATCATGCAGTCCGGGAGCTTCTGGTCCCATGATTTACCCAGAATCAGGAAACGCCAAGGTGACTAATTTGCTTTCCATTTGCATGTTTAGATTTTTTTTTATTTAACCAGCAGCACTTATGGTAAGATTTTTTTAGAAGTGTTCAATAAGTCAAATAGGTAAATGAACTAAATAGTATCCTGGAAATAATTAAAAATTAATGCTTGTTTTTTTATTCTTTTAGGCAGGGCTACAAGTGGTTCATAAGGAGTTACTTAGCTCTGGAAATTTTGTTGTGGAAACATCTTCACACAGCATAATAAAACCAGCTTGCAGTAATTCAGATAATCTATCAGATAAAGGCTTGACAGGTTTCTTATATTCCTATAATTTCGATTTGTCTGAATAATTTTACATGGTAGCCCATGGGAATCTAGATTATATTTCTAATTCTTTGGACTTCTGCTTAAAAAGAGTATTGAGCAAGAAATCAACTGGTGGTATTATTACAGTTTACGAACTTCTTCAGGACATCTTACAATTCCGTGCCTAAGGACTGAAAGGGTCAGCCAGTCTCCACAGTTTAGCAGTTGCAACAAGGAATCAACCACAAAGCAAAGCAAAGAAGAATCGAAGGAGTTAAGCACGACCGCCGTGGATGATATAGCAGGTTAATTTCTTATTTTTCTAAGTTGTTTTCTCTATGTGATGCAATTCATCAGATGTTTTACTGGATCTTTAAACAGAAGTGATGCATCCTGATTCTGTGAGCTCTTCTCCGCAAGTGAAGTCTGACACAGAAGATGTCAGCTCCAGTCAGTCGCTACAGGGGATGGTATGGAACATAATTTAATTTATGATTAGTCTGCAGCAATGCTTTATGTTGTTGTTAGGTGAATTTTCTGGTTCTGCCTAGGAATACTTCATTTGTTGTTTATAATTCTTCATCCTTTTACTTCAAATATTTGCCTGCTCGTCTTTCTTCATCATTGGGAGGACATCCCGGTGGTAGAGTTTTCCATTGGTTTACTCTGTGATGTGTGTGTTTCATGGGAAACATGACATACTGGTTGTGTTTCTCTTGTTTAGGTTGCTTCTCAGAAGAAAGCTGAGGAACCGGACACTGAGTTTGCAATATGTGAACCTGCACCTGCAGTAATAGAGTCTTTGGTGAATCATGGTAAGGCGTCGGCATGCTGCTTATGCATGGTCATCCTGTAATTCCATTTATATTCTTTTGAAATGAGATATATATTATCCGAATAATTAAGAATATTCCTGCAGGCTGTAGGGGACGTCCAGAGAGAACTTGTCCAGCGAAGGCTTCAATGGCTGTGAAAGTTAGCGAGGCAGAGGAAGCTGCACATACTTTTGCTTCGAGGCCTGGCAACACAAAGAAAACAACGAGGTGAGTGAGTTATAGTTGCAATGAAGGGATCGAATAGAGATATGTAATGTTGATGATGCAGCGTAGTGAGTGTGGTTTGGTTTGCTGACCTGAAGCAGGAGATTGCAGCCCGCTGCCAGTATGATGCTCAAAGAATTTTGTGGCGCCGGCATGGAGGACATCGATACGAAAAGGGTATGTGTGCGTGCCTCATGACAGAATTATTGTATATGATGAGTTAGAGGCACCTAAAGTAGTATGGCGGTGTGTTTTGCAGGAAGACCGAAGCAACAAGTCTTATAGTGGGAAATCAGACGTGCTGATCGAGCTCCTGAAGAAAGGCCGTACGGCGCCATCAGCCGGTCGAGCTCGAGCCTGATTACAATCTTATTTAATAGGATAGATTAGAGGAAGAGGGTTCCTGCCCTGGAGTTGCTAAATGGAAATGGCTTGTCTAGAGGAGGGGCAAAGGTAAGGTATGGGGAATCGGGGATTTTGTTTTGCAGCAGCGTTAGCGGCGTTGTTGGTTTGCTTGTGACAATGTATGTAGGACGTTAATGCCACGTACAGCACAAGCCTGATTAGTGCTGATATGCTAGTGTAGTTTCCTGACCAACTTTTACCGACACTCTACACTGTTGGGTGTTGGCTAATGACAATATTTGTAGAGGTCAGAGCGGAGGCAGCTCACGGTGCACACGTCCTTGGTTTAGGTGTTTATATGGCAAGTAGCAATGAAGGAACACGGTGCATTATTTCTAATATATATATAATTTACATATTGCATGCCGTGGTTAATTGCATCTATAGTTTATTCATTTTGTGAAAAAAATTATAGTCTTCTGTATTGAGGACTATGACTATCCTGCAAAAGAATCCTAACTCCGCCATTAGTAGAGCCATACTTATCATCAAATCTGTTACAATTGCATGAGGATATTTAGCAACGTTGTTCAAACAGGAGCATTTGCATAAAGCTCTAGTAGATTGCACTCTGACTCCATGGTTTTTTGATCGAGACGGCTTGATTTTTTTTTAGTTAAAAAACCTAGTTCTCTGATATATTGGCTCGTTAGAAACCTTCATGGACGGAGTGGCCAGTCTCCCTTGGCATGAAGGCCGACGATATCGAAGCTCAAGTACACATATCGGTACGGTGTCTGAAGAAAGTTTTATACTAGTAATAATAAGCGGCAACGAAGAGGTTAGAGAAGCAGCACACAAAGTACATTTGGGTCTTGTGCACATTCTTCAGGTCTCTGGAAATCGGAGGCGTGTCACACAAAGTAGCTAGTCCCGAACATGATGCAGCGAGCGTACACGTGAGGACGCTCGCCAAGTATATAAGCAGAGGGAATGCACCAGCAGCCAAGTGAGGGAGGCAGATCCATGGTCACCAATATCCTACCGTACCTGCAACTAGTTGCCTAGCTAATTGCATACACACATCAAGGCGTCTGCTGCTTCCTTGGCGGAGCCGAGTTTATTGGGGATCATCACCTGTCAGGAACAAGAAGTCAGGAGGATGGCGATGAAGGCGAGGTGGTTGCTCGCCGTCGTCGCGGTGGTCAGCGCCATGGCTGCAGCGGCAGAGGCAGCGGGCACGGCCAGCACGGTGGTGGCCGGCATGGTGTTCTGCGACCAGTGCAAGGACGGCGCCCGGGGCCTGTTCGACTACCCGCTCTACGGTAATCATCTCATTCATCGTGGTGGATGGATCGATGGGGGCAGTGAGCTACTCCATGTGAATTGAATCATGCTGTTGCTTCGGCCCACCTAACCCATCCAACACGAACTAGACGTGATCGTCGAGGCATAGTCCTTTTTTGATTGCTTGATCGTAGTTGGATTAATCCATCATCCAACTGGCGAGATTGGTGCAGG
>LAPY01000066.1:142195-167863 GCA_000970635.1 Eragrostis tef
CCTTTAAACCCCCCCCCCCCCCCCCCCAAAAAAAAAAAAAAAGCGGTTGCAGCAGAGAGCAGTAGCAAGAGGATTGGATGACGCTGCTGGTGGCGAGCTTCCTCTCCCAGACAAGGCGCCAGCAGCACATCCTCGTCGACCTCCGCGGGCAGGCGCTCGGCGGCGAGTTTATCACCGATGCCTGGGCCATCCTCACGCACGCCGGCATCGGCAGCGTTTCCATACAAGAGCAGTATCAGGCTAGCAATTGGGGTGGCGTATAGCCGCCCATTTCTAACATGGTCCATATAAGCCATTTGCCACTTGTGACTTCATGAGGAATAGACACACTTTTGCGTGGAATCATGGATCTCAACAGGTATCTGAGAAGCTGTGCTCACCAATCAAATTCAAACTCACACTAGTTGTACTAATAGCACCAAGTTCATATAAACTGGCAGCAGCAAGCCAAGGGAAAAGAGACAAGAAGCAGTCACTACTATCGATAATACTAAAACATCACGGGTCAAAGATACCAACAGCATGCTTTCATTCTCTTAAAACAGACTACTGGAGGGACACATAAGCTAGTTTACAACATGGCCGACCAAGCAAAAGTTTTTATAACCAAGGTGCAAGCTTCATTTGACAGGTAACAGTGCGCACGATCATGTCAACACCTACCTCCTCACAGGAGGCGCACCACCACGTCCAACAGGACCGCCACCACGACCAGCAGCAGCCTATAACAATCAGGTACGCAAAAGGGTTAGAAAGAAGTACAGATAACACAATGTAGATACAAATAGGATAGGAGGGTGTAATCAAGTTACGCAAGTCATACAAGTACAAAGATGACTTCACAATGGTTGGTCGAGCATTTTAAAGTTTAAGCAAAGACATCCATATACATAGATGGGAATAGATAGGGGAGGGAGAATCAAATTACAATAGGCAAGTGCAATCGATGACTATGCTCTATAGTGTCAGGCTAGACGTAGAAAAAGTTTATTTTGTTTCTTGTGCAAATTCAGATACTACAGATAATATAAATTTATTGCAAGTTATTCTCTTTTGTTCTCACTCGATACAAATGCACAGCATCTAGGGAAACCTAAAAAAACGAGGTTACCACTGCCCATCTTGAACAAAAGGCAACAATGCAGCCAGCAAGGAGGAGATTTCAACGTTAAATTGAAGCTGAGACATAGAATGATGTCCATGTTGAAGCTTGACATCAGTGTAATTTCAAGAGCAAGGTACTGGTGAAACAACCTCAGGCTCTTAGGGTTTGTTTGGTTGTTTTGCTTGCCTAGCTTGCCTGGTTTGGCTCGGCAAGGCTAGGCTTGCCAGCGCCGGAGAGCGGTTTCTGCTAGCTTGATCTGTCAGGCAAAATTCTTGACGGCACAAACAATGAAGCAGCGAGCAAAGCAACCAAACGTATGACTTGTCAGCTAAGCAAGGCAAGCTGTAGCAAGAAATCCAAACGCGCCCTTGGATGCCTTAAGAGGTGTCATCGTCACTATATTTAGCATGGGAATACCTGCAGCTGCTATCTTTGGTGAAATGATTATGCAATGAGCGGTGAATTCCCACTGTTGTGAATACATGACATGGCATCAAGGGGCTATTTGGAGTTTTGGACGGTGGATTGTTCAAAGGAATTTCTCAGACGTAGTTCAAAGGCCAAATTTGCCAGTGGACACTGTGACTTTGTGGAATTGGCTGCTGGACACTGAAAAAAGTTATTTTGACCACCAGACACTATCAAAACATGGAAATTAGCTGATGGACACTATAACATAGGAAAAAGATTGTTATGAATTTTTTATCTCGATGTATACAACACATGTCGACTTGAAGTTTTGCATATGTATGTATTGTTGCATTCTCTAAATATGTGTTTTTTCTCTTAATTCTTTTTGATTGTTTGCATAACTTTTCGACTTGAAGAATATTTATATTTCAGAATAAACTATGCAAACAGTCAAGAAAAAAATGGGAAAAAAAACACATAGTTAGAGAATGCAACAATAAATACTTATGCAAAATTTCAAATCATCATGTGCCACGTACATTGAGATAAAAAATTCACAATAACCCTTCTCCTATGTTATAGTGTCCAGTAGCTAATTTCTATATTTTAATAGTGTCCTGCAGCCAAAATGACTTTTTCTAGTGTCCAACAGCCAATTCCACAAAGTCACAGTGTCCACGGGCAAATTTGGCCTAAAGGAAATAGAAACCTTCAGGTCTTTCCAAATAAATAGTCTTCGCGGATGATACTATCTTCAAGGTTTGCACTCTGTCCGAGTTTCATCACGGGAGACGGGGTAGACCTCACAGGCTGCCGAGCGCAGCAGCTGACTACCGTTACCACCCAACCTGGCGTGCCCGGACGCACCGCCACTGGCCCCTATCGGTCGGTCGCCTTCACCACTTGAGCGGGAGGTCAAGCACTGGCGCATGGTTCCTTGCCCTTCTCACCAAGGGAGACGAACTCGTACTCTCGATACCGCGCCGCCGCCTCCAATCAGACTTACCTCCCAAATCAGGCTCCAATGTGCGACGTAAGCTAACGGATGTATGGAAGAAATGGATCCCGAATTCGCTATTCATCTTAATATTCCCGCCGCGCCTTCTAATTCTCCTCTAATATCATAATCTGGAACAGAATTAACCGAAATGGAGCGGAAAGATTGGAGCTTTGGAACTTACGAGTAGGGTTCGAAGCGAGTGGCGCCGAGAAGGAGGACCGGAACGCCACCGGGGCGAGAGCTGCGGAAGGGACCATCGAGCGACTGAACAAGGGAGATGAGGCCACCGCCCACCGGAGACGAGAGGGAGAGGGAGAGGGAGAGAGAGCGCCGCGTCGGAGGAGAGGAAGGGGAGAGGGGAGGCAGGAGAAACAGGCGGATATTTTGGATAAAAGATATCGTTCAAAGGGCGAACTGGATTTTTTTTTCCGTTTTTGATTTGAAACAATGAACAGAAATTTGGGTACGATTGCCATATATACGGCGACGGCCTAAATTTGTCTCCAGCTAGCCTCGTACAGTTGTTTTTTTTACTCAAAAAAGTGGTAACCGCATTAATGCATTACCGCTCCAAATCGTACTGACGAGAGATTATTTTCCCCTCAAATTCGTGCGATGCTTTCGCTTCGACCAAAGATTAGAGCATCCAAGTAGTTACCTATAGTGAAAACTTTATGTATAAGAGAGAAAAGATTTTTATAAAATGTATATGCTTCTCTCCAGTGGATCACCTAAATTTGAATACCTATAAAGCTTTTCAAGAATACTCTCACCGTTAAGGAGTTTTTTTTTAAATACCAACACATAAAAAAAACTATAAATAATTACAACTTTACGGAAGTCTTTCGCAAAAACCCTGGCCATGGCGCTATGTTCTCCACAACGAGATCAGGGTTTTCAATCCCGACGGCTACCGGCCGGTTTTCCACGAAAACCAGACTTTTCGGTCCGGTCCGGTAAGCGAAAACCGCCGGTTTTTTGAAACAATTAACACAATGTTTTGGAGAGAACCGATAAACCGTCCGGTTTTCTCGGTTTACCAGAGCAGTTTTTTCGAGACAGCTCGGCAACGTGAGTGCCACAACGCGGAGGGTCAGATTCACGGTGGCTTGTGGAGGATCCGTTGCATGGTGGCGGAAGCCGCGGGTACCGACCGGTGACCGAATTTGCGATGGTGGGTGGAGAATGTGGGCCACATCGGACAATTAAATGTCTGCGCAAGCGGTTGAGTCTTTCCCATGTGCATTATAATTTTATGGCCAAATTTGCCAGTGGACACTGTGACTTTGTGGAATTGGCTGCTGGACACTGAAAAAAGTTATTTTGACCACCAGACACTATCAAAACATGTAAATTAGCTGATGGACACTATAACATAGGAAAAAGATTGTTATGAATTTTTTATCTCGATGTATACAACACATGTCGACTTGAAGTTTTGCATATGTATGTATTGTTGCATTCTCTAACTATGTGTTTTTTCTCTTAATTCTTTTTGATTGTTTGCATAACTTTTCGACTTGAAGAATATTTATATTTCAGAATAAACTATGCAAACAGTCAAGAAAAAAATTGGAAAAAAACACATAGTTAGAGAATGCAACAATAAATACTTATGCAAAATTTCAAATCATCATGTGCCACGTACATTGAGATAAAAAATTCACAATAACCCTTCTCCTATGTTATAGTGTCCAGTAGCTAATTTCTATATTTTAATAGTGTCCTGCAGCCAAAATGACTTTTTCTAGTGTCCAACAGCCAATTCCACAAAGTCACAGTGTCCACGGGCAAAT
The DNA here is from genome assembly GCA_000970635.1 of Eragrostis tef. Taxonomy (NCBI): domain Eukaryota; kingdom Viridiplantae; phylum Streptophyta; class Magnoliopsida; order Poales; family Poaceae; genus Eragrostis; species Eragrostis tef. Next base: position 146,508 of record LAPY01000066.1, read on the forward strand.
TTGGCCTAGTTCAAATTTGCACGAAATATTATGAAAATTTGGATCCCAGTCCCCCAAATCCAAACAGGGACTTTGCATGGATTTAAAACTGGATCAGGAGGTACAGCAATTACATCTAGACAACAGGTGAGGATTTCTGATCGGAAGTGTGAACCTTTTCGATTTGAAATTTATTCAACCGTGTCAAATGTTATCAACAAAGTTAACTGCTCAAGAGCAAACATTCATTACCCGGGCTCGCATTGCAACCGCGCGACCGCGGCCGACCCCGACAGCTGAGCCTTTACCCTGTAAGAGACGCAAAAAACGAAAAGCAATTAGCAATCGGTCATGTAATGCAATGCACTGTAGTTGCCATCTTAAGCCCAAAAAAAGAACGAAACACCAGGAAAGGAGGATGAGTAGGCTGACCCTAATCCTAGCCTCGAGGCGCTTAAACATGGGGGCATTCTTGAGCATGTCCGGTATTATCATGAACCTGACCCTGCTACCCCTGATGAAGACGTGCTCGAGCTGCGACACCTTGCCGTCCTGCCAGCCAGGGCGTTACGGAGAAGGATTAGCGATGGAGAGGAGACTGAGATGGAACAGGAGGTTTGGAGGTACCTTGGCCGTGAAGGTGATGTTCTCGAGCTGGCAGTTCCAGTTGTCCTCGCACTCGACCATGGAGCCGCGGTACACCTCGCCGGTCTTGAGCTCGACAGTGACCACGTGCCCCGCGGCCTCGTGAAGCAGCTTCACGGGGATCCCTAAACTGCGGCTCATCTTCCTCCTCCTCCTCGAGCTCCGCGACCTGCGCGAGGGACGAGAAGAGCAGAGGCGGCGGCGAGCTAGAGACAGGGAAGAAAGGGAGGCGGCGGCGCGGCGAGGGTTCGATTCGGGTCAGCCTTCCTCCTCCTTCCTATTACTGTGCAGGGGTAGTAGTAGTACCGTGGTTCGATTCAGCCCATCAAGCCCTTTTATCAATTCCTTGCAGGCCCACATTGCCGTCTCCCCACAGAGCCCATTGGCAATCAGCCAGCCCAAATGCAACTCCCCTCCTTTCCAAGTCCATGGCTCGTCCTCGTCCTCGCTGAGTTAGCCGTAGGGTTTGGTTTCGTGCCATGGCCGCCGCCATGGCTCGCCAGCCGCCATGCGTCGGTCCTCTCCGGCCTTGACAGAGCTGCTACGCCCTCCGGCCTCCTCCTTCCGCCGTGGAGGCGCCGCGCGGGGCATGGCGCGGCGGCCTGGGGGTGATTGCTTCGCTCCTGTGCGGTCGGGCGGCGACCGGGCTCCCACCGAGATGGCGCCGCTGTTCCCGGTGTGCGACTACGAGCACTGGCTCATCGTCATGGACAAGCCCGGCGGAGAGGGCGCCACAAAGCAGCAAATGATCGATCGCTACGTTCAGATGCTAGCCAAGGTCCTCGGAAGGTGCTCAATTCTTCATGTTTGTTTGATCCCGAAAGATTGGCTTAATTTCTCGCAAATAGTTTAGCAGTCACTTCACTTTTGCACCATTTCAGTAATTGTTTCATTTTAATATCTGCCACAGTGAGGAAGAGGCTAAGAGGAAAATTTACAATGTCTCTTGTGAACGCTACTTTGGTTTCGGCTGTGAGATAGACGAAGAGACATCTAACAAGCTCGAAGGTCTTTATATGCTGTCTGAAATAGTGCTTCCTGCACCTCTGTTGCTGGCAGCTCTGGAAGCATAGAACCGAGGTCGTTTTCCAGTCCCAGGAAGCATCCATTCCTCGACTACTGATAGCGTGCAAAGAAGAAGCATTCTTGTGGCGCTGCAGACTACCCCGTGCTGATACTAACATTTCAGAAGAATGGTGTAATATATTTTCTGTAATTATGTAGCCTCTAATAATCCTTCTCCCATGTAAAACTACTCAATACATGTATCGAGCCGACTTGGGATACCATTAATTTTAATGGAAATCAGGTGGGGATTTTAAATCCCACCCGCTGACAGTCAAAAAAAAAATAGTGTTTCCTCTATTCTAGCAAGGTGGAGTGCTCTTTCTGACTTTGTTTCCTTTTCAGGGCTTTCTGGTGTTCTGTTTGTCCTTCCGGATTCATATGTTGACCCTGAGCACAAGGACTATGGAGGTAATTCCCTGATATATCACTTCTTGCACAACCATCTTCTGTGACTTTCTGCTTAATGTTTCCATATGATAAGTTGAATCCCAAATTCCCAATAAGCACGTCCCTTTTATCCTTAAGTACCCAAGGAAATAAGGTGTTAGCCTATCTGCAGGTGATGGTGAGGGGTTTTGCAGCGTTATGGTCTCGTTATGATCACAGCTTGGTATTCTTGAGAGTTTACCACATCTGAGTGGAGCATGCATTAGTATTGTGGATGTATTCTTAGGCCGATATTATCTTCGATTGATTGCAAAGCTAGTGATGCCTATAATTCTATTCGTGGTCCTGGAACTTAGTGAAATGGCGAGGAATTCTTTCATGGAAAGCGCTCCTCATGGGGTCTTACAATTTTTTGGCTTACAATGATTTTGTTAAAGGCGGTGATTATATGTCCGATCACCTTAGTGCTTGAATGAAAGATCTGCGAGGGATTGTTTTTATAACTTTGGATGAAACTTTAGAACATAAAAATATTGGTCTCTTCAGCTGATTGGGGCATATCTCTATTATATTAAAGCGCGTGCGTTTTCTCGCAAAAGAGCCACTCTGCGTCAGCTACAAAATTTTGACCGTCTGATCTTTCCAGCAGAGAAGACTGACCGTAGATCTTCCCAATCCGACCTTTGCCTCTAGGCCCTTCTAGAAGTGTCAAATCACAATGTCTTGCAATCAGGTCCTCCTCTCTCTTTTCTTTCTCTCCCTGCGATGGTCATGGGCGGGCAGTGGCTGTACGACCCCGTCCCTGCCCTTACGGCGGGGGCCGCTCTTTCTGACTTTGTTTCCTTTTCAGGGCTTTCTGGTGTTCTGTTTGTCCTTCCGGATTCATATGTTGACCCTGAGCACAAGGACTATGGAGGTAATTCCCTGATATATCACTTCTTGCACAACCATCTTCTGTGACTTTCTGCTTAATGTTTCCATATGATAAGTTGAATCCCAAATTCCCAATAAGCACGTCCCTTTTATCCTTAAGTACCCAAGGAAATAAGGTGTTAGCCTATCTGCAGGTGATGGTGAGGGGTTTTGCAGCGTTATGGTCTCGTTATGATCACAGCTTGGTATTCTTGAGAGTTTACCACATCTGAGTGGAGCATGCATTAGTATTGTGGATGTATTCTTAGGCCGATATTATCTTCGATTGATTGCAAAGCTAGTGATGCCTATAATTCTATTCGTGGTCCTGGAACTTAGTGAAATGGCGAGGAATTCTTTCATGGAAAGCGCTCCTCATGGGGTCTTACAATTTTTTGGCTTACAATGATTTTGTTAAAGGCGGTGATTATATGTCCGATCACCTTAGTGCTTGAATGAAAGATCTGCGAGGGATTGTTTTTATAACTTTGGATGAAACTTTAGAACATAAAAATATTGGTCTCTTCAGCTGATTGGGGCATATCTCTATTATATTAAAGCGCGTGCGTTTTCTCGCAAAAGAGCCACTCTGCGTCAGCTACAAAATTTTGACCGTCTGATCTTTCCAGCAGAGAAGACTGACCGTAGATCTTCCCAATCCGACCTTTGCCTCTAGGCCCTTCTAGAAGTGTCAAATCACAATGTCTTGCAATCAGGTCCTCCTCTCTCTTTTCTTTCTCTCCCTGCGATGGTCATGGGCGGGCAGTGGCTGTACGACCCCGTCCCTGCCCTTACGGCGGCGACCCCCGCGGCACGGCCGCCGTGCACAGCAGCGTCTACGCCTCCCTCCGGCTTGTCGTTCGGAGGTAGATCAACGCCTTCTCCGACTTCCGCTTCTTCCCATGGGACGACGACGACGCCCGGCGATACCCAGGCCATGGCGAGTTCTTCCAGGTCGATCCCTACGCTATCCTTCCTTCTCCTTCCCCGTGCACCGCCATTGCGTTCTCCTTTCCCGTCCGCAATAGCCTCCTCGGTCAGGCTGCAAGGCGTAGGGATGGCAGTACCCACTTGTTCTCTTCCTACAAGAAGGAGCACATGGAGCCCGTAAATTGTTCGATGGAATGCCTGAACGGCGATGGGATATATCACATGGACCGGCATGGTCAGCGTCGTGGTCAGAGCAAACAAGAAAACAAGACGTGCTCTGTTGACTCCGAAACCTGCTCTGCTGTCATCAACGAATGTTCCTTCCGCTTCCTGGTGAGATTGTGAGAACCCATGTCCTTGTCTCCCCCTGCTTTTTGCTACTTAGTTTAGTTTGAACTCATGCTTCTGTTTGTCAGGGCAGCCAATTGTGTCTCTGTTATTCATTGTTAAAATTGTGTCAAATTTCCTTAATTATTCTACTAATCTGCTGTATCTTAGCTGGTATGGCCGCTCCATTCACATTTTAGTTTCTGTTTACTGTTAAATGTTAAGTCGTATCAACAACAGACTAGATACGTGTCTCTGTTGCCGTTTTTACAATATTGCAACCTCAACTATTGGTCACTGATCATTGAGTAAAAAGCTATTTTAACTTGATTAATTTGATCCCGTGACTAGGAAGTGGAAGGCATGTGTAGAAGCTTTCAGCAAGGGTTACTCTTTTTTATGTGTTTGTATAAGCTGTTATATCCCATTAAAATCATATTCATGCATGCTCTTGGACAGTAACACTATCTTGATATTCATAAAGCCTTTCACAAGTATGTTTGGAACATTATTACTTTGCACCTTTTTTGATTGAACATTCATGTTTTCGTCATCTCGGTTTTAGAAAACAATATAATGCAGCCATCATATCCTAGATCAGCAATGTTTTCTTATTTTTCTTATGTCGCCAGGCTCTCTTTAAAATATCACCCTAACAATAATAATGGCAAGGGTACATAGAAGTTTGAAGAGACAAACAACAACAAGAAGCTCTCTGAATTTTCAGTATCCATTTTTATTTGGAACTTGTAGGTATGCTATATGCAGATAGTCTCCAGGCACCTTGTTTTGAATAAATATTTGGATGGCAGACAATGGGTGGTCAGGAATTACTTGGCTTCTGCTGTTTTATACACCTCAGTCAAAAAGATCAATTTGTTCTTGAGTATCATGTAGAACGTAGAAGAGGTGTAAAGCTGAATATCATCTGCCATGTATATATGCAAACAGCTGAATAAAATTTGCGGAAATATATTTTCATGTGCAAGGAACTTATTTGGATTGTTGAATCTAGAGCATATCACACATGTTTGGGCTTGACAACCAAAGAAAAATGTAAGTTCAATTGCTACAAGTAAGAAAGGATGGCGAATGAAGCTGGAATTTGCAACTCTGTTACCTATCATTTATTTGATTTTTGATAAGCTCAACTCTCCTGATTTCTAATAAAGAACATGACATGTGTAAATAAATTGCAGGAACTGATGCATTATCTTTTAGCAAAACATTTTAAGATGGTATTGTGCAAATGGTAACTAGAGGTTGGGATAGGGGTTAGGAAATGAGGTGGGAAATTGTAGGCCATTCATCATCGACACTATCACATCTCATCTACATCTCTCTTCAGTCTTCAATTTCATGATAGTTGAATGATTATTCCTATAGTTTCCTTTAATTTGCTAGTCTAACGTTTTCTTATATTTTCATGTCTACAGAATCTCTATAAAATATAACCTTAACAAGAATGAAAGCAAGGTTACAAGGGAGAAATTTGAAGAGACAAAACATGGTAAGAAGCTCTCCTCTGAATCTTCAGTGTCCATGTGCAGATAGTCCTTCATTTTGCATTTACCTAGACACCTGTTTTGAATAAATATCGTGTTGCTAAAACATTGTCATTCATGATTAGGTGAGAGTAGCAGTGCCTTCTCTATAACACTGAACTACCTGAAATATATGTTCTATTGGCTTTGTAGTGTACTAAAACTGTCTGATGAAGAGAAGAGGAAAAATGATGACCTTTACGAGAACGAGAAGGGTAACATAGGGTTTGATGGTGGACTTTTTGAGAATCGTGAGGGTCATATATACTTCACTGGTAGAGTATTGGTATGGCAGACAATGGGTGGTCAGGCCTTTTCATTTGACGGTAACCCTAGGGGAAGTGGTGGATGTCCATTTGGTTTTGATATTGGTGATGCTTTCTCTGGTGGGTCAACGGGAGACAGCCAGCATGGGAAATCTGCTGGTTCGGCTAGAGCTAATACAGGAACATCTGACCACCTTTCTAGCTTTGTCAGGGTTCATGATATCACCCACTCAAGTTTTGAATAAAGAAATAACTAACCAGGAATTCATGCAGAACGCGTGGCCAATTCATTGGATGGTGCTGTGAGGCTAAGTTAATCAGTAAAGATAGTACCACACAATATCATTTGCAAAAACAATCTTATTAACTATTTTTCACTGCACGATGGTAAGGTTAAGTGATAAGAAAAAGGCTCTTTGCAAGAAGGTTAGTGGTTCATTAGGAATTCATCCCGTCTCTTCATCTATTCACGCTCCATACTTGTGTTATGTGCTCTCAATTTTGTTGGTTCTATGAGTATTACTCACTGGTATATGGTCTTGAAATGCAGATAGCAGGGATAGCTATTTGAACGACTGAACTTGTTGGCAAGCAATGCAGGCAGCTGCAACCTGTTCAATTGGGATGAGAATCGACTTGCAAGTCCACTGGAGAAACAAAGTGTTGAAGAACACCTGATTGTCAAGGCTATTCCTCCCATGAAAGGAAGCAAGAGCAAGAGCCAACAAATTTTAACGATGACATTTGGTGATGAATTAAAGTATCATTGTGCAGTACTTAAATACTCCGTGTCACCTATCTGTGCAATATAAATTTGTATTTTGAATAACCATCGCCGTGTAATCTTTGCAGCTTTGTTATGTGTACCCGCATAACAGAATGAGGACTGAAAAACTCCTGTGCGGTAGTACCAGCATCCAATATTTCGTTCCTTTGCTGTTGCTCTGTTCTACCGGCTCACAAGATGCTTGATAAAATGCCAGAGACAGGCTTGTCTTACTGAAAACTGTATTTTGAACACACGAACATGTGAACCAAACTACAACTCTCAATGTTACTCGGTAAATCGGTAAGTTTTTACATGCTGGTTTAACCATGAGGATCAACATAATAAAAAAGATTACTCTAGAGTAAAAGCGCGGCGACGAACCCATGTGTAAAATGAAAGGCACCACCGGCTGATTACTCTAAAGTAAATGCTGAAGCAATAGCAGTTCTTCAAGCTTCGATAGAGCAGCATGCTTGAACATGACACAGATTAATAATCTTGCAGCCAGATACAGCAACATTGGAAAGACACTCACTTCGAAAACCATGCATGGAAGCCCTGAGTGCCTGGTGCCATGTTTCAAGAGAGAAAATTAACTTCATGTTCTCCCATTTTATTCAATGAATCAATGTTATGTTTCTTTATATCTTGGCCCTACAGCTTATAACAACGTGGCATATAGTTTTGCGGCCCATGATGCGTGTGTTGTGAATGCTGGCTTGCAAGTGTTCATGAGCCAGGCACCAAACTTTATACGTGATGTGGTTTCGAGACGCCTCAATGCAATCATATCCGAGGTTAATATTCGTACACTACACTTAATGGTACGGAAGGATCGAGCATATATGCCTAACCCACGTTTAATGAAAGCTTATGTTCTGTGTCAAAACAATAATACCCATCGCAACTATGAGCTATGCATGAGCCCATGTAGCTTTTTCATACGCAATAAGCCTTGGATCAATAAGATTTTAGGCTTTTACTTGCTGGTCTAACCACAGGGCAAAAGTAAAAGAGTACTTCACAATCAGACCTAGCGCGGTAATGCCGCGCTCTGTTTCTAGTGTGTCTGAAATGAGCAGCACATCTGTGTGGTTGTGATATCACAGGATTTCTAAATATTTTATTTTTGTAGCTGCCTAATTATTTCCAAGAATTGGATTGTTGTACATGGGTGGTTTAGTATTGATATTCGAGCGTTGGTGCCTATTACGCAGTGCCTTGCTTTTGAGATGGTATAATGGACTGAGATGATATAATGGACGAAAAACTACCGTGTATCATCTTGTCGAATTGCTGAAACCTATCGGCGAATGCGTTCTTTTAATGCTAGGTAATATAGTTTGCATGAAAATTGAACTGGCAGTTTAAAATGTATCTTTTAAAATGTATGTATCATCTTGCTTCTTGAATGTTTGATACTTTTGGAGCTTGTTATAATGTTGAAAAGATTAAGGTGCAATTTCAAATCTATTCTGCCAAACCTACTACACTTGACATGTCAATGTTGGTGCACTGCCGATTCAGGTCCATTTTCAATCTATTGTGCCGAGAGGTTTTTACTGCACAATGTCTGATGCTGTTTGGAGGCCTTACTAATCTTCCCTGGCCTTTTCTGTTGGCTAATTAGATTTGATAAAACGAAATGAACATGCAACAAAATCTGCTGTATTCACCTGTGTTGCTGTACATTACATTGCTGTGGATTTACCGCAATCTTTAGTGTTGGAAAGTTGGAGAAGACACTGACTATGTGCAATTTGATTGTGATGTGGCAGCTGAGTTATTTGTGAATGTGGAAATTGTCCAAAGACCACCAGAGAGGCAGAGGAGGGTGGAGCCCGTGCCCCAGAGAGCAGCGGATAGGCCCAGATACAATGATGGAACCCGCTATGCGCGACTTAGGGAGAACCACCGGTGATTTAAGCCGTTAGGATGGTGTTTTATTTCCTGACGAATGCAGTAGTAACCTTTTTTTTCTTCTTTTTCGAGATAAAATTCAGTAGTAATCTGAGGACATAATCATTGGCCTCCGTCGAGTAGAAGTATGTACTGGCTATGTATCACGGTCTCTTTGGAGCATTGTTTGATAGGTGTAATCATTAGAGCTAAGCGCCCAATATATATGTATAATCAAGCATGTCTCGCGACAAGTATTGAAATTAGCATGCTTGCGCGACAAGTATTTCATTTGCTAGTGACACAGCTTTTAAGACAGTAGGAGTAGTGAAAGAAAAAGAGCAACCCTTGTGCTTTGCTCGGCCTTGAAGGAAGGCATAGGTAAGAAGTTTGGTTGGCCCTTGGTCCTTCTGGATGCTTCCAACCAACTACTCCTACTCTTGAACGAGCGGGGCCCATCTGCCAGTGTCCGGAAGGACAGTTGCCATGGTTCTCTTTATTTTTTTATGAGACCCCATGGTTCTCTTTATTTAAAGCCGCCGCCTTCACCTTGATCCTTCTTTCCTTAAACCCTAACACCCACTAACCAACCCATCAGTCATCGAATCAAATCATCCATACTTCTTCGTCGTCGAGACTCGAGAGAGGTATGATATGAATCTCTCTCTCTCTCTCTCTCTCTCTCTCTCCGTTGTTCAAAGAAAGAAAGAACGAACGGTGGATGGATTAACCTTCTTCCGCGACCAGTGATTTGCAGTGAAAACAAAATTGGCCGACCCGATCCATCCACCTCGGGGTGGATTTGATTGTCAATCTAACTGGACTAGGCCACCAGTAAGTGCTGGAAATATCACGCACCAGTAATTTATTACTATATGTTTTTTGTTCAATTGTTGGAGGATTGAATTTGATTTTTAGCCTGATATAGATTTTGCTTTTTCTTCTACTGCGCCTCGGTTTCATCGAATTCAGATCAGTTCGTGGTCATGCTCTTTTGCTTTTTCTTCTTTTCCTTTTTCTCTTCTTTTCTTTTCCCCCGGTTTCGCTTTTACGAGAAGCAGTGAACGCTCAAGCTGTCAAATTTGCTGCAGTAACAACGGGAAGCAGGCACAATGGCTTCGTCATTGGGCAACACATCTACATGCAGACTCAAGGCCGGCTCAAGGCCGCTGCACCTACAGCCTTCGCCACCAAGAAGCAGGGCCTTTCTCTCGTTTCGCCCCCATTTGTTTCGCTTCCCCGCAAAAACAAGTGCAGTTTCAGAGTACATGCCGCAAAGGAGTTACACTTCAACAAGGATGGCTCGGCTATCAGGAAACTGCAAGTCAGTCACTTGTTGACGTTCATAATCATTCCTCCTGCCATTGATCACTTTGCTCCCATTTTCTGACGACTGCACCTTCTGCCCCAGAATGGAGTCAACAAACTTGCAGATCTCGTTGGGGTTACTCTTGGCCCAAAAGGCCGAAATGTTGTCCTCGAGAGCAAGTATGGATCACCAAAGATTGTTAACGATGGTGTCACAGTGGCAAAGGAGGTAAATGTTTTTCCCCATCATTTGTTCATACTGCAACCACAACTTATTGCGCCTCCAAAGTTTTCTCATAAAATGCTATCCCATGCTCCAGGTTGAGCTGGAGGACCCTGTTGAAAATGTTGGAGCTAAACTGGTCCGGCAAGCTGCTGCCAAGACAAATGATTTGGCTGGTGACGGTACAACCACTTCGGTTGTCCTCGCTCAAGGCATGATTACAGAGGGTGTTAAGGTACAGCAATAATATCTGAGTGTTTATCTTTTACTCAGTTATGAAGGCTATACTAGATTTCGCTGTTTTCCACAGGTTGTCGCTGCTGGTGCAAATCCAGTACAGATCACCAGAGGAATCGAGAAAACAGCCAAAGCACTAGTGGGCGAACTTCAAAAGATGTCAAAGGAGGTAAAATCTGCTTGCCATTTTATTCTGCTCTGAAAATACATTTCCACGAACTTAGTGTTATGTTTCCCCACGTTGTGGAACAACCACTATACTCCAACACAATCATAGTGTGCATTAATGTTTTTAATTCAAATCTAGACATGGCTTGCCTACATGTTAATCTGTATATTGACTGAAATGTGCATCAGTAAGTCCAGAGCTTTGGATCTTTGATATGAGATCACCATTTGTTCCGTTTTAGAATGGCGCATCAGCATCCAATTTGCCTTATTTTTAGCTGTTCATGCTCTGTATTTTTCATTTCTATCTTTTCCCCAGAGTTGTCGTGATTCGTGAAAGGTGTATCATGTGTCATGTTTCTTTTCCCATTTAACTGCTCTTAAATAGTCAATTATATTCAGGAGCACATCTTGTCCATTTTCAAGAGCCTACCTCTCTATTGATATTTCAATAATATCTCGGACTGCTTTGAACACTGTAGGTCGAGGATAGTGAGCTTGCTGATGTTGCCGCAGTAAGTGCTGGAAATAACTATGAAATTGGAAATATGATAGCTGAGGCGATGAGCAAGGTTGGACGCCAGGGGGTGGTAACTCTTGAAGAAGGAAAGAGTGCTGAAAATAACCTCTATGTTGTTGAGGGAATGCAGTTTGATCGCGGCTATATTTCTCCCTACTTTGTAACTGACAGTGAAAAAATGTCAGTGGAATATGAGAATTGCAAGGTAGAATACCCCTTACCGCATGTACCAAAATCTGTATAGTGTCTAGTAATATCGGTCATTATGAATTCTGTACTGAAGATGATTTTAATTGTACTACACAGCTGCTCCTTGTGGACAAAAAAATCAACAATGCCAGAGATCTTATCACTATTCTGGAGGATGCTATTAGAGGTGGATATCCAATTCTAATAGTCGCCGAAGATATTGAGCAGGAAGCTCTTGCAACCCTTGTCGTTAATAGGCTTAGAGGTGCATTGAAGATTGCTGCTATCAAAGCCCCCGGTTTTGGAGAGCGCAAGAGTCAATACCTGGATGACATCGCTACTCTCACTGGAGGTTGACTTCGTTGTTATGATTTTGATTTTGGATCCTTTGTGTAATCATTGATCACTTACATTTGTGATTCTTTGTACAGGAACTGTCATCAGGGAAGAAGTTGGCTTGTCCCTAGACAAGGCAAACAATGAGGTACTAGGAACGGCTGCCAAGGTTGTAGTTACTAAGGATTCAACAACAATTGTTGGAGATGGGACTACGCAGGCGGAAGTAAACAAAAGGGTGGCGCAAATCAAAAACCAGATTGAGGTTTGTGTTATTAAAAGTTTAAAACTGTTCCTCTAATATTTGTCGAATCATTTTGATTCTAGCTTTTCTCGTGGTTCTGCTCTGATTGCCAATGCAGATAACTTGCATTCATTTATGTTCCATGTCTCAATAACTTACTTCTATTTGCATACTATTGCTTTGTTCCAAAACATTATTTTTTCAGGCTACTGAACAAGAATACGAGAGAGAAAAGTTGAACGAGAGGATAGCTAAACTCTCTGGTGGTGTTGCTGTCATTCAGGTAACCCTGATGTTGGACCCTTGATGTATTATGATTCCATTGTGAAAGAGAACTATTACAAATTACAGGTCTTGCTTTGTAGGTAGGAGCACAGACAGAAACTGAGCTTAAGGAAAAGAAGTTGAGGGTTGAAGATGCCCTGAATGCAACGAAGGTGAATATTAGTTTTTTTGCTTCAATTGGCCATCGTTCATCTAACCTAATGATGCACTGTTGTACTATGCTGATTGTACTGCCATTCACATAATATTCCTTTCGTAATCAGTGCTAATTGGACTGTTTTCTTTATTTCCAGGCAGCTGTTGAGGAAGGCATTGTTGTTGGCGGTGGCTGTACCCTTTTAAGGCTTGCATCGAAAGTTGATGCAATTATAGAAAACCTTGACAATGATGAACAGAAGGTAGGAAAAATAATACGAGAGTTCCCATTTCAGTTGATGTTTCATATTACCCTGCTTCTGTGTAAGCCATCGAGATGAATTTATTGTCCCTTTTTCTCCTTTTCAAGGTTGGTGCTGAAATTGTAAGGAAGTCCTTGAGCTATCCACTTAAATTGATTGCGAAAAATGCTGGTGTTAATGGCAGTGTGGTTATTGAGAAGGTTTGTACACAATTTCCTTGTGTATAATATGAATCAGCAGTTATGCAGCTTATGGTTAACAAATTTTAAAACTTTTCACATTCAGGTTCTTGCCAACGAAAACTTTAGATATGGTTACAATGCAGCTACAGGGGAATATGAGGACCTAATGGCTGCCGGTATTATTGATCCAACCAAGGTATGTCTCTGCAGAAGCAAATATTATCTTGGAGCACTGCTATAGGTACGGCCCATTTGTTAGACTTTTGTACGACCAGGAGATCCAATGGCTAAAGTCACTTGGGTGGTGGTTCATATATTAATCAAAGGGCTTAAAACACTTGGTCGGACAAAAGTCTAACAAATGGGTCGCACGTGAAGCATTTTCCATTATCTTGTCATTGCATTATCTGTCCGATTTGTTTATGTAATTGTTCAGACATAAAAAGGGCTGAAGTTTCCAGGCCCTTGTCCCTTTACTGCAACCCAAAATTTCTTTACCCTTTTCCTGTGCAAACATCGAGCTTCTGAAGTTGCTTTTGCTAAAACAGGTTGTGAGGTGCTGCTTGGAGCATGCTGCATCCGTGGCAAAAACTTTCATCACCTCTGATGCCGTTGTTGTTGACATCAAGGAGCCTGAACAAGCACCTGCTGCAAACCCGATGGGCGGCGCAGGTACTTATGGATTGACAATATTTGCTGTTAGTCAACTGCTACTTGTTCGGAAATCAGAACGGTTTTGACAAGTGTTTTTCCTTCTGTGTTCAGGCTATGGGTTCTAAATTTAGGAGATGACTATCATCCCCTCTGGCAGCTGTTTTACTTTGGAGCAGAGTACCTGTAGTTTTGAGACAATTTCAGTTTTGTTATTGTTTCAAAGTGGCAACAAATCATGCAATTTGCAGGATATATTATAGCTTTATAATGTCTAGTATGAAAACCAAGTGCGTGTATTTGGTGCAAAATTCAAAAAACAGCCAAAATGTAAACATGTTGAAGTGTTGATCCGAGGTTGGTCTCCAGTCCTAAATATATTAAACAGTATTGGTTCCCCTTGTCGGGGGTCAGGAGCATGCACAGTTGCAGTGGATTAGTTACCACCGGCGCATGATGCGCTTAAAGGAATGCTTACGAAAAAAATTTGTTCAATGTTAGCACCAGATATTTAGACGTTTGTATAAGCACCTTTTTGCATTGTAGGAGAGCACTTTATTCTGAGCATCTTATATTGTACGTGTCCCTAAGTGTTCATCCTTTCATTTGCAACATTGTTCAGAAGTACCGGGGAAAAGGGAACTCGTGATTTAGCTTGGTTCATCGTTTCATTTGCAACGTTACTCTGAGCAGCTTAGAGCCGTGGAAGTAAGAATGTTACGCGTCGTCATTTACCAATGCATGTAAGTCGGCACTTCTCTTTCACAAGCTTCCCAAGAGGCATGCTTCTCTTGTTTTTGGTGTATTGCACAGCTGGGATTCTTTCCACAAAATCTTTTCTCTCTGTTCGTAAAAATAGCAAACACAGCGAGACAATAGGAACATATTCTGATCTCTTAAAGATACACACATCCAATTACGATTGAACGAGCTGTAGAATTAATATACAACCGGTGATGATTTCTGTGCAACACGAAATCAGTTTTAATCATTAGGACGGAAAAGAAGATATGAGCCTTCTTTGGTATGCCAAAATCGGAGCACCAGCAATTGGTGTTTCATTCCGCTCTGATAAATGGGGACGAGCTCATTTCAGTGGTGCTATAGAATGATTCCTCCTGGTAGTAGTTCTCATCCTTCTCCTCTTCCCACTTGAGAACTTCCCTTACATATTTGAACGCTTCATCGACTGTCTGACGATCCCGGGCTCGGGCCTGCCACACAAAAAGCTTCCGATTTGTGTGTGCGTAGTACAGGTCCTTGAACTTCATCGCAATGTAGTAGTATGCCTGGTGGGCTAGAGACTGGTTGTTGTGGTGTGTCCGAACTGGGCAGAAATCGTTGAACCACTCACAGGTTGAGAGCGGGGCACGATTGATCTTCTCCTCAAAAAGGTCATACTTGTTGAGAACCAGAACAAATGGTGTATCACAGAAGCACGGTTGCCTGAACGAATTGAAAATCCTTAGTCAAGGATGGTTCTAAAAAATAATAGCAACACCGAGATAATCATCTATGTTGGTTCCCAACTATGAAACTCACACTACCGTTTTTTACGACAAGCTACCATGACGTGAAAAACACTGGATGCAAGGGTAGCAATAACATACAGATTTATGTATTATTTTCTAAAGTAATCTCAAAATGAAAATATTAGCATACCTGATTGTGGCCTCAAATAGCTCTTTGCTTTGCATCATCTTGTTCAGAATAGGCCTACTACTGCCATTTACAGGGGGGGCCAATTGGTCATAGTCACTGAGTGCTATGCAGAATATCACCATGCGGACATCCTCAAACATTTCCACCCATTTACAGCCATCATTCATACCCTTTGCACTAACTCTAATAAGCTGATATCTGATGATGAAAAAGAATACAGCATTTTGCACATGATTTAGATGCGTTTTTATACGTGTCCAGGAGGAAGTAACAGAATACTTGCGTTTGAGGAAAGAAAAGGAGATTACTTGGTGAGAGGCTGTGAGTGTGCCTCGGGATTGTCAATATAAGGTTCAGACATCGGGCTGCGATCATCAAGGCTGAACTCAATGAACGCCAGCCCGTTTCCTTGTGTTACACCTTCAGCAAAGATCACATCTTTCTCTGAAGGTTCATACTCATTGCTTGATACCTCCATGGCCTGTAAGGATATGCCATGAAGTTACTCAAACCATTGAAGTAAAATGTGTTTCAAAAAAATTGAAATAAGAAGTCATTCCAAAAACTTGGAATGAAAATTTCAGCTCCACGAGTAGAACAATATTAGAAAAAAAATCCATGATGTTACAAGTATACCCTGCTCAAGAAGTATTCCGCCACATCGGGGAGAAAATGTAATTCTTCCTTTCTTTTATAGGTCGCTTGTATGGCGGGATCCTTCCACATCTCGTCAACAAACGGAGCATATTCACGTGTTGCAGCAGGGAAGAATGCATCTAGATCACCCATTGCTATAATATCCAAAAGCCAATCTGAAAATTTCTTTAGCCTTGCATTTATTGAGTAGATGCATGAATTTGAGCCGTTGGCTTTATTTTCATCTGCATCCGGGAAAAAGGCCCACT
This sequence comes from Eragrostis tef, assembly GCA_000970635.1. Lineage (NCBI taxonomy): Eukaryota > Viridiplantae > Streptophyta > Magnoliopsida > Poales > Poaceae > Eragrostis > Eragrostis tef. The sequence continues at coordinate 162,542 of LAPY01000066.1, forward strand.
AATATTGAATCCGTGTCTGAAGAGAAAAGCAGCATCAAAGAAAATGACAAGACCATATTACCTTGCTGGGTTTCTTCATCCTCTGAACTTGTGCGACACAGTCTAGATAAAGCTTCTTCCTCAAATCTTTCACGGGCCTCTAGCAAAATCCCAAGATACTTAAACATATTGCTCTGGATCATCAATTTGATACCTTCAAGTTCATCTGGGGTGAACCTAGTCCCATACAAGTACTTAGCCTAAGACATACAAAAACATCAGTATGAAACGCAGATGAACTAGTACAGGGTGCAAAATCAAACAGTAAAATACCATCGGCGGGTGGTCCTAAGTAGGAGTCGTGGCTCGCAGGGACTCAAAGAAATTCTTAATTTTCTGCTTACAGGATATAGTACTGGTCATTAAACAATAGGAAGCAAAATAGTTGAGAAAGAGGTCGTGGAGCGGTGGCAGCTTTGCAGGTTGGCACACTATCTACCTGGGTTCGATCCCTAGGATCAGGCGCTGTGGAGCAAGGTGCCCGTCGCTTTTGGAGCCTGGGCTTGGTGAACCTCTTCAGTAGGCGTGTCTGAGTATAAGCTGTAGGTCCAGTGTGCGCCTTGGGGTGTGTTGGTGTGCATGTGTCGGCATGCGTTCAGATACTAAAACTTAATCCCAGTGTTGAGCCTTCAAAAAAGGAAGCAACGTGGCTCATCTTTGTACAGTCAAAGAGATCTAGACGGCAACAAACAGGACTAGTCTGTTAAAGTAATCACTACTGACCGTCAAATGGCTTCTGCATTTTGCAGACGAATTACTACATATATTGCAATCTTTCACTCAGGGCCAGTTATTGATACAGCTGAAAGCATAAATGAATGCAGTCAGATCGGACCTGTTTAAAAATAGTGCTGGTACCAGCACCAGGTGGTCCAAGAAGAAGCAGCTTTTGGATTCTTTTCTGCTCCAAATAATCAGGGACAGTTCTTGCAGAATAGGGAACTTCATCTCTGGTTCCATTAGAATTTCCAGGAGGTACCGGTAGAGAAAACAGTGCACATGCAAATCGTGTCAAAGACTGGTCACAAAAGAACAAAAAGAAAACTGTCATGAATAAGCATATCCACATTAAATTTTCAAATAAATAACAGTAATACATGATTCCTTTTAACTAAGATACATACTGACTCCCATATTTTTCCTTTGATGTTGTTTTGTCCTTCTTCCTCATAACGACCGTCATCATAAACCCAAAAATGAGTATCACGGGGACATTGAACATTAGCAACCTGCACACAATGCAAATGATGTGAAAAGGAAAAGGCTCTTTTATGGTACCTCTCTTGCTTCTAGAGGCAAATGTTAGCCATGGACTGATGGGCCCAGTTTTAGCTAAAATAAAGCATCACCTACTAGGTTGCCATTTACTACTCGCTAGTCCCGTCACAAAACCTTCGATAAAATAATAGTGCGCTGTCCATTTGGCACCATTGCATTAAGGAAAAGTTCCAAGTTTGTCGCAAACAGAAAAATCTAAAACGTGTGATGACAGTTCGAGTCTTTTTTATGTATTATATCACAATCCCATAAAATGGTCCATTTACACCAAAACTGTTCATGATTGACATTTAAGATTGAAGTGTAGTAATCAACGAGTCAATCTTTTAAATTCGCAAAGATCATCACTGAAACAGCAGAGTGTATAATTTTAATACTTATAAAAGGGAACAAAAATCACATTTTAAGTCAACTAATATACTGGAACTAAAAGGTCACTGGTTGAAGAGACAAAATGGAGTCTAACAATATCAGAGTTCACTGAAGCATGAACGAATCATTGAGTATCATCCCTACTCATTTCCATGTTTGGAAAGAACTGTGATTCCCAAATTATATTCTCTATGAGGCAAGCATTATTGTTTGACTTGAAATGGTTTCTGACACCTGTTGTCAACCGTCGTATTATGTGAATGGACTGTATAAAAAAGAGTTGGTTGTAGTAATAATGAGAACTTAGTGCACATTGCTGGTAGACAGAGTTTCCAAGAAGAAATAAACTTGCATGAATGAAATTCAAACATATTAGTGCTCCTACAGTGTACCAAAAGTGGAAACTAAAGTCGTTGCCAGGTTTAGCTCGGTCACTATATAACATCCCTTTTGGGCGAAGGGACTCAACAGCTGGTTTCCCTCACGATTTATGTCAGACCACTTGACGACACAAAGTACTAGAGAATAAAGCATGCTTCGCCAATATCAAGAGACTACTCTACTTCTAGAGCAAAATAAATAGATAAACTGTTACCTTCAGAATTTTCAGCTCAATCTTTGTTATTTCTCTTCCATTCATAAAAACCTGGGTGTTGCCATTACTAGCATTGGCTTGAAGCTTCCCAGAAAAGTTGAGGTTAGAGCTAATAATCCTATCTGGTTTTTCTCCTTCCTAACAGAAACATGCAGTTTCATTAGTAGAAATTCCGCAAAAATTATACACAAGCTTTGGTGTGGCATTTTTTTGTAGATTTACCTTTCCCCACAAGCCTGACTCCTTGTCATACCAGTACTTTCCAGGCTTCAGCTTCTGAGGAGGTCGTGTGCAACTAAGCAGCTCTGTCAACTCTTCTGGCCTCAATGGACAACCGTTTACAATAAGTTGCTCGGGCCGAAGCTGATTCGCTTGGCATTCCTTCTCTGCTTTCAAGATTTGTCTAACTTCCAACGGGCTGAGCAACCGTGACAGCGTCCTCGAGTTCTTCCCCAGCTTTGACCTCTTGGACTCATCGATTGGCTGGCCGATGCAAGTGACGCATTTGCGTCCTTCTGGCATTGATCCCATCATCCTAAGCACGCAGTAGCTGCAGTACCTCGCATCACAGACAAGGCACGTCTCCTTGCTCTCCCATTTCCTCTTCCCACAGCGATAACATGCTCTTCTCCTCTTCTCCTTCTTTGTTACCGCGACATACTGCTCAGACATCTCTTCAAACTCCTTGCTATCGTACTTGCTGTTCGGCGTGAACCCAAAGGTTACCACCGGAGCTCTCCTTCCCTCCTGCATTTCAGCCCTATTCTGTGGCCTCGGGGAACTCTGCGCCGAACCGTGCGACTGTGAGCGGGAATCATCTTCGTCATCGAACTCCTCGTTCTGCAAAACTGAATCGACGGACTCTGAGCTGCCGCCAACCTGCGTGGACACTGGATCTGCGCAGCGGGCGATCCTAGACACCGGGAGGCGGATTGGGTCAACAACGGGCGCCACCGGTAGCCCTCCTCCGTTGCCAAGCATCTGGGGCCCAGACACTGGCTCGGCCGTGGGGATTCCCGGGAGTTCCACCGGGTCTACCCTAGGGAGCTCGTACGGCACCGGCGGGCCGTCGTACTCGAGGGCGATGGAGTAGTCAAGGTTGGGCGGCGCCTCGGGGATGGGAGTGCCCGGGGGGAGAATCCTCCGCATCATGTCCTCCCAGGTGCTCCCATCCATGGCCTCCGCCTCCGCCATCTCTCTCGCTGCTTGTCACCTTTCCACCTCCTACCCTACCAGAGAGGTCCTCATCACCTCAAAGCTGAATGACAAATCCTTAATTTGACTCCTTCCTGATCAGCTCGTACTGGAATCAACTACGCTGGACAGTGATCGGATCGAAAACCCAGCCCTTTGCGAGAACTGCGGAAAGGAGGGATCTTTACCGATAATAATCCGCAGGAGGTGAGGTGGAACCGAAATTCCAATCTTTCCACCACCAAAGTGAGCTTCCCGAGGTCGGCAGAAGGAGATCTCTCAACTGTCCTCGAAACTGGATCGGATTGGTCAGAGAGAAGCAACACGAATGAATCTTGCACACAGTAGCTGCGGGAATGGAGAAGGGAGGAAAGAACCAACCCGAAACGGCTGCGGGGCTGACTTGTAATAAACGTGTTGCTTTTGGGCTGAGAAGGAAAGTGACAGCAGGAAGACAGGCAGGACAGGAGTTCACTCTCTTTCATTTCAGTACGGATTAAGTAACCGTGCCACATGGCCCACATCACAGGAGATCAGTCGATCACTGCACCACCATGATGATGTTTGAAATGTGCTCTATTTATAGGATCAATTCAGGATATATAAATAATAACAACTATGTAGTTATTCAGCCTGTTTAATTTGAAACTTTGTAGTTTAATTTGAAACCATTTGAAATCGACTTGAAAGTAACAACTATGTTTCCCGTTAGGACATGTACAACGCTACATCTAGACGGACTCATAACCCGTCTCATACAATGCCATATAGGATTTTTCATTAGGTGAAAGAGAGAGAGGGAGAAAGAGAAAAAGACGGTTGTTTCGCGAGACAACCAGCTCAAGCGTTAAATTTTAGGAGTATAAGATGACTCATAAGTGATTTGTGCGAGTTGTAGTTGCCATGCAACTCATAAACATTCATTTGTTTATTCATAAATAAATTAAGAATGATGTAATTAGTACGAGACAACTAAACCAATCATCTGTTGTATGTGTGGTCTTATAAATCGTCTTATGATTACGTGTCATGCATGAGAACACCTATGAGACAATACCTTTGTACCTGCTGTTAATAGAAAGGAGGTTATGTCCATGTCACTTGGAACTTCTCAAATTGTTTCATTTTGATTTTCCTTTTTTTGTTTTCCATTCTTGTGTTTTAGTTGATTTTTCGCATGTAGAACCGAATTAGGCTGGACATAGATAGATGAGGGAGGCAGACACCATGCATCATGTATTTAACTGCGATATATAGTTATTGAACAGGCGGGGCATATTGTCATTCTATACAATTTTTGCAAGAATAATCGATCCTGATCTACTTATTTAGGCCGGAGGATGTTAGGTGCGTGTATGCAGCACAAATCTTGATGAGTGGTACCTAAAATATAATATAAAATGGATGGGACGGAATCGATTATATATAACAGGTAGAATTAATCGACCCCGATCAGAAGAATATAATGACTAAGAGATGGATGGATGGATGGCTAGGCTGCTTTGTTGGAGCGGAGGTCCTCGAAGCTCCAGTCCCGGCGCACGGCACCGCTGCGTCGGAGCTGGCGCGGTTGGACGCTGAGCTGGTCGTCCACCGTGGACTTGCACTTGCGCACCACCTTCTTCTTTTTCTTCTTCTTCTGTGTTGACGTCGTTGTGTCGTCGTTCTCGTTGGGCTCGGCGGTGGCAGGATGATCGCTGTCGTCGTCGTCGAGCAATAATGATGCGGCGGCGGCGGCGGAGGCTGGTGTCCGCACGGGCGCGTAGCGCGGCGGGGTGAGCCCGTCGGGCGCGAAGCCACGCTGCAGCGCCGTGCAGCAGGTCGCCGTCTGCGGCTGCGTCGGG